>NDGM010985172.1:0-13948 GCA_002564305.1 Octomys mimax | reverse complement strand
ATCAATTGTGAAACTGTCTCATTGATATTTGTTTCTCAATAAAAAAAAAGAAAAAAAATAAATAAATAAAATAAAATAGTGTCCCAAGTGAAATCCTTCGTGGCTATCTCTGTAAGTCCACAATCATGAGATGCTCCCTAATCCAGGTCCACAAGAAGCCTTGATCTTTACAAGTGCTGCCCTAGGGAGCCTGCCTTTGCTCCACATTTTATACCCGATGAAATCAATATCTACACACTCTTGCCCTCTCGCCCCAGCCTTCTCTTGAGCCTGCTTTTGTTCACGCATGCGCTCTCAGAGGAGTCCTCTCACCTGCTATTTCTTTGCATCCTGAGTCCCTGTTCAGGCACCTTTATGCTGCATTCAGTCCAGCTCTCAAATTCTTTGGAATGAACTGTGGTAGAGGATGAGGAAATAAAGACAAGAATCAGAAAGCTGAGGTCAGGGGAGCCTCCTCTCCTGATGGGAGGAAAGAGCTGCTCGGTGACTGCAGCACTTTCTTTATATACTCGCAGGTTGATGTCATGTGATGTCCCCCCACCTAGCAGCTGCCCCCAGGGTCCTCTGGACTGGAGCAGCTCATTCACATGGCTCTCCTCAGGCACTCTGTTCTAGGGACTGGCCCTGCTCCACCTCCACTTGCACATGTGATTGATCCCCATCTTCAGCCACTCCCGACAAGAAGATATTTCCCTGGAGTAATGTAAGTGGACAGAGAGGGTCTCTGCAGAAAGTCTATCTTCCCCATGTGTATCAACAGATCTTGACTCCCTCAGGAGAATCAAGATCTTAACACATACCGTGTTAAGAAGAGTGATTCTCCTTCTGGGAATCACTGTCTCCTTGGAACTTCTAAATGACTCCTTCTGTGAATATTGGGAGCATCATGCACTACACTATGGGTAGCGACACAGTCACAATTTGTGGTTGCATGGATCATACATTTTAGTGCAGGAGACATCTGTTTGGTAAGCACACAATCAATTCACCAGAACTATTTCACAAGTTCCATGAAGGAACTGAAGAGGAAGAAGTGAGAGAGCCACATGAGGCGTGCTCTTCTTATCCACATTGATCCTCCCATGCCCATGGCTTCATTTTCCATGGTTACCCATGATCAACTGTGGCCTGAAAAAGTGTTTCCACTTAATATTTCTAGAAATAAATAATTCATACATTTTGAACTGTGCACCATCTTGAGCAGTGTGGTGGACACTTGTGCTTTCTTGCTCCATCCTGCCCACTAGGTGCGGCACGTCCTTTAAACTGCACAAGCACACCACAAGAGCTAGCTGCCCACACAGGAGCCAACTCTCTCCGCTGTTGGGTTCACTGCCAGGGCGCCACACTGCTGTGTTCAAGTAGCCCTCACGTCACCTAGTTATGGTGCTGCAGTGCATGAGCTGTGGAGACAGTCTTTATGAATGGATAACTTGCCCCAGCGGGGCTCGAACTCACAGTCCTCCTGCCTCAGCCTCCACAGTGCTGGGATTGCAGGTGTGCACCACGTGTACTTCCTGATCACTCAGGCTCTGCTCTGGAGGAGTCAACTGTCCCAAACTGAGCCGTTCCACGGTGCAACTCGGTGGTCCTGCCTCTTGAACACTCGCAGGCTCTGCACTCCTGGGAGAGAATGTATTGCTACTAAATACTGTGTTTTCTTTACTTCAAACAATAAAACATAGTCCTTGCACTCAGTGAGCTTTCAGTCTACTAGAGAAGCTATACATGTGAATTAATTATGGTCTAAAGCTTAGGGAAATGGGTGTCCTCTGAAGCAGGAGTGAGGTATAGATGTGATTCATTCTTACCAGGAAAGGCAAGTCAAGGTGGGAGGTCTAATGCAGTACAGGTGAAATCTGTAATATCTTCTTCAGTGGAATAAAGGGAGAGCTGGATTTTAAGGAAAGCAGGAGATTCAGGGGAAAGCTCATGAAACTCGACTTCTCCAGAGTTCCCAATCAGCAGAGCTCTGCATTAGAATCAACAGCTGTAGAGCTCCTTGAAGATGGGGCCAAAGATCTGTGGCTTTGTTGTGCAAGTGAAACAGAATCCTGGAGAAACAGAAGAGGGGAGGATTGGAAAGTGTGACCAAGAGCTCCTTGTCCCCGGGCTTTCCTCGCTCAGGCTGCTTGTGGTCATCCTTACTCTAGGTGGTGCAATGAGGAGCCAAAAGCAAGCATGCCAGACATACTCCTCCTTGGTCCACATGTGACACCTCTTCTTCTCTCTGAACGCAATGACTTGTCCTGCTGGAATACTGAGCTGTGCTCCTGCTTTAAGCCTTGGGCAGGGAGGGGTATTTGAATCTGTCCAGATGGTGCCATGTGGAGGAGAGTTCCAACCAGAACCCCCAAGCCTGCAACGCCCGCAGTGTGGAGATGTGAAGCAAAATTTCCTGAAGTGTGTCAAGTGTGCCTTCAGTGGAAGGGAGTCCCTGGGCCACCACACTCCTATGCCACCCACAGTCCACTCACCTGCTCCATCAGGCCTCAGCCTCAGGGCAGCTTGGCCTGAGACACTGACCAACAGTGAGGGGCCATCGCTACCAACCCTGGCACTGGTGACCAGCTGCAGGGTCCCCTCTTTAGTATCTGTCCTTCAGATTTCACCAGCACCAACTCTTGAACATCAGACCCCTTCAGAAGAACATGGAGATGGAGACAGGAATGCAAGGAGGGAAGAGGAAGGGAGGGGAAGGAAAGGGAAGAGGAAGGGAAGGGGAGAGGAGGGGGAGGGGAGGAAAAGGGGAGGGAAGAGGAAGGGGAAGAGAAGGGAGGGAAGGGGAACAAAGGGGAGGGGAAGGAGAGAGGAGAGGAGGGGAGGAGAGAGGGAGGGGGAGGGGAGAGGAGGAGAAGGGGAGGGCAGCAGAGGGGGTGGGCTTGGGAAGAGCTAGTTGGGGCTCTGACATAGTCTAGCCAAGGCCTCACTGAGTCTTTCAGGGAGTTTCGACAATGAGTTAGTCTTTCATGTCGATCCTCTTTGGAGAGGAGATGGGGCTGGCACATACATCCCGGTGTCCCTTAGCAGTTACATTCCCAGAAAGCCAGTGCTACCGTGAACAAGGTGTTCTCTTCATGTGAGTCAATGCCTCAAGAAGTCCCAAAGCTAGGAGCTGTCGCTGGCGATCTTGCCAGGAACTGAGAGTTAGACCTTTTAGGTTTAAGGAGGATTGGGACACACGGCATACGCAGGGAGAAGGGAGCGCACAATGGCGCGTCGGATCAGAGCGGCAGATCACCTAATATCATTTAGGGGGGCTTGAAACAAAAACCAGACTACAGCCACTTCATCAAAGAAGTATTTTTATCACCTTAGACAGAAATAGGAGACAGCCAGAGCTGAGCTGGTCTCACGTTCCGGTAGCTGGTTCCACGCTCCCAGGGCTTCTGTGTCCCTTATCTCTCTGCAGCTCTTATTTAGCATGCAGACTTTGTCCCCACTGCCGTGGAAAGACTGCCCCACCTGCAGGTACCGCATCTCTCCCCAGGGCGAGAGGAAGAAAGGCAAAGGGTAACGTCAGAGCAAGCTGGATCAGTCTTCCTTTAAAATAGCTTTCCCAGGAGGACCCCCACCAGCAGGCTGCGCTCCCAGTTCATTAGCTAGAATTGGGCCGCGTGGCTGCTCCTGGCTCTGGAGCAGTATGGAGAGGTGAGGCTGTAACTCAGCGTGAGCACGCACGCACGCGAGCGCGCGCATGCGCGCACGCACGCTTGCACCTACCTCGAGTGCTGCTCCGAAGGAAGAAGCAAACGCCGGCAGGCCACGGATTGGTGAGGAACCAGCCGCGTCTGCCATAAGCAAGGGGAGGCCAGACGTGGGATAGCCTTACAATCCACAGGGAAGCTTGGATTTTAGTTTGAACGCAGTGGTAGGTCCCTGAACGGTTTAAGGAGGAGAGTAATTTAATTTTTCAGGCAGCTGCATGCAGAGTGGGCTACAGAAAGGAAGAGAGGAAGAAGGGAGGCCGGCTCGGAGGCTGTAGATGGGCTAGAAAAGAAGGAGACTGGGGAGAGGAAAGGCGGCTCATGCAGGTGCACGGAGACCGGGGTCTGCCGCGGGCTGCTCCCCAGCGAGGCAGCCCCGTTCTGCGCGGGTCTGTCTAGGCTGCAGGAGAGGAGGGCGCTGACCCTACCCGCGGTCAGCTGGCTGTCCTTTACCCACTCTGAGACCTTGCAGGGGCGGGCTGGCCGCGCAATCTGACACTCGGACCCTCGGGCAGGACAGGCGTGGGCGCCGCGTTCTGCACGAGACAGCGGAACCAGCAGGCCCCCACAACACCCGCACCCTTCAATGTTCAGAGACAATTTACCTGGTATGCCTGCAACACTGTCACAGTGCAGCGTCACACGTGTGGAACAGGGCCGGTCCTCCCGGCTCCTCCCACAATCTGGTTTCTCCTTAGGTTATGCATCCTCAAGATTTCTAGAATCCCCTACCTCACCACGTTTTATGAATTAGGCCCGAGCTGGAAATACTTAGAACTAACGAGGAGGGGAGAATTCTCTGGCAGCCTGGCTTCCAGAATGTACTCTTGGGCTAATGAAAAAATGGAATTAGCCACTTAGCACCACCCAGTGGCTATTTCGGAAATTGCACCGGAAAACGAATCCAGCTGCTTTTTGCTTCTGCCCTAGAAAAACACCCCAGCAGAAAGAGGGTCAGCGAGTCGTTGTGGGGAGCGCTCTCCTGCGTTGGTGTGGGGGAGAAGAAGCAGAGGGAAAGATCATTGTTTTGGCCCTTTACTCTGACTCGACACATTTCTGTCCTCATTTTCAGGCAGCGCAAGTGACTGATACTTTCAGTGATCCATCCAAGGTCCGGGGAGGGAAGCTGGGACCCTGACCGCTTCTCCCACCTTGTGTCCCCACAACAGGCGAGGGACAGTGTCTGGATCATTGCTGGGCACCCCCAGCCCAGCCCCCGGAGATGCGGGCCGGCTGTCTCCTGCCTGGGTGACTTCCACCTGACGGTGGAATGAACGCAGGACCAGGGCTCCTTTCGTTCCCGTGTGTAGTAGTGACAGCGAAAGCAAGCCACGCCTTAGACCCTGCGTGCACAGTGTCATCCCCACAGTCCTGTCCTCTGGTCTTGTTTTCTAGGCATTTCTGAGACCAATTAAGAGCTAAGGAAATAGGGTACTTATCATGTTTGATCCAAGCTGTTACTCATACGCTTTCTTTTTTATGTATTTAGTACGGGGTCTACAGGGCCTCACTACACAGATCGGCCTCGGTGAACCTTCCTGTTTTCCAGCCTCCCAAGCGCTGGGATTACAGGCGCGGGCCACCACGCCCAGTCTCAGTCGCTGTCTAGATCTGCACTCTCCGTCAAATTGTCATGTTGTCGGGCGACAGCAAACTGATGCTGAGCAAATGGTATTCCCGGACAGCTTCAGGAGCGGGGCGACCCCGGTGCGGGGATTGTTGACCGTCTCAGTAGCTTCACCTCTGAGAAGCCTTTGCTGTCATTGGCACAGGGTACAGCGATGAGACTTTAACTGTGCCAGCTTAATGGCGGCTCTGGGTCCCCTCCAGATAGTGACTGACAATGACGGGCAGTATACTCTCTGCACCGTGCACCTGGCCTCCGAGCCTCTGCCCTCCCTGCAGCGAGCTCTGTGGGCCTTGCTGCCTGCAGCCCCTTCCCCTGGCGCTGTACCTACGTGGTGCCCTGCATCTAGACTAGAACAGCAATAGCTGGCATCTCGGAACTGCAGAGCTCTGTGGTGAGTCCTGCTGTGGCCACTTAGGAATTAGTGGCCTTGGGCAAGAAAGACCAACGCGCTTGGCTTGCAGGCCTGTTGACTACAGATTAGCGTTATTCATGTTTAGTTTTCAGAGACATCGAAAGATCAGAGATGTAAGGAGCTGAGCAGGTTGTCTGCTGCACTCACACACACACATTTACACACACGTACACACACACGTACACACACACTGGTAAATAAGCAGGAGGAACAGTTTGCATTATTATTTCCATTGACATCATCAATATTATTTCCATCAAAAACTATTGTCTACAGAGCTACTGTATAGGGCTGGGGAGACAGCTCATGGCATAAGTGCCTGACTGCCTTGCACAGGTTGGGAGTTCAATCCCTAGTACTGAAAGGAAAAAAAAAAAAGGGATCTACTTTATAAAACTCTGCTTGAGCAGGTGAGAGCATGAGATGAGTGTGAATCTTCTGTGTGCACATATTCTAGGTCAGGAAGAAGGTCACGTGGTAAAAGTTTCAAATGATCTAATGGAGAACAGCTACATGAATATCAATAACTGTATCTGCATGGGTAGCGGGAAGTGCCCTTCCCCCTCCCAGCCCAGCCTATACACTTCCTTTTCTTGGTTGCCTAGGTAACAGTTCCTGTCCCAGCTCTGGTTGCTTCTCTTAGAAATGGCTGGTCACTGTGATGCACACTGTATAAACCAATCTCCAGTGGACACACCATCCTGCCTCTGGACTTCCTACTTGCTTATGTCATATAAGCCCTAGACCACCAGAGATGGGAGCCTGGAAATGATGCCAACCAGTGCCCATTGATGTACATAAATCTGCCTCCAAATCCTGGGTGTCATTCTGGTGTTCTTGTCATTGCACATGGATTGCCAATATAAAGCTATTTGTTGTAGTCTTTGACTCAATTTCTGTTCTCCCATCGCTGGGACAAAATACCTGACACCAAAAATTAAGGAGGGAAAGGTTTATTTAGCTCACAGTTGGTGGAGGTTTCAGTCCGTACTCAGCTGGCTCCAGGGCAGAGCGGCACGTGGCGGAGGGCAGCAGTTCATGGCGGTGGAAAACAGCAAAACAGTAAGAGCAAAAGGGAGGAGCGGTAACAATGGCTACAGAGAGCACGTCTGTCCCCCTTATGCTGCATACAAGCTGTCCGCCACAGGCTGGGGGTAGCACTCACATCCATAATCTCAGGGGATCAAGTTAATCACAAACTCTAGAAGTCCCCCCCATGACTTACATGAGGCTTTGAGGGAACAGCTAGACACAAACCATAACAGTCATGCTTTCTCATTTGTTTTTTTTTTTTTGTTTTTCATCTTTTTTTGTTTTTGTTTTTTTTCGGAACTGGGGATTGAACTCAGGCCTTTGCGCTTGCCCGGGAAGCACTTATTCCACTGAGCCATCTCCCCAGCCCCTCTCATTTGTTTTTTTAAAGAGGCATATCAAGTACATGATTACCTCTGAATTTGGTAGCTCTTCTGTAAATCAAATTAAGTTCCTAATTAATCAGGACAGCACCTCCATGCTCTCATAAAGTAGTCATAAGTCTCCTGGTCAGATGTATTAATTCAGTCTTCCATTACTGTTTATTAGCTATAGATTCTTCTAGTGCTTCTGGTAACTCCACAACCTCTTGGGGTCCCCGTAAGGGCCCCTTGACTTGGTCTCAATCTTTTGACTTCTAGATGAAGCTCCTTAGAGTAGAGGTGTGAAGTGGGGGATCCCAAGGCAAGTGGCTAGCCCATTTCAGGCACGGACACAAGTCCCAAAGCAGCCCAATTCCACCACGTGGGCAGAATCTACACACAAGAAATGCTTATGGTCTGTCTGTGTGGGCTTGACATTCCCAACTCTAGCCTCTTGTACTAACATCTTCAAATTTTTGCCTATATTTGTTTATTACTATCAACATTATTAACTCAATACTGTCATTCCAACACTTCAATCTGCCCACTTCTTACAAGTTAGCTGCATCCTACGAAATAATATCCATGATATCATCATTTCTAGATGCTGCTGTTTCTCTAACACCATTTCAGTGCATACACAACTACTGAAATTCCCTTGCACAGTGTCCTCTTGCCCACTGGACACAGATGCCACGGTGGGCTGCACGGTGTGCACCTGGCTCTGCGCCTTGCCGCCTCTTGGGGTGGGGGTCTCCTGCCCCTTTTCCCTTGCAGTCATGCTGTTTCCCCTCTTGCACGGTCAAATGAATGTGCAGAATCCAGCTGTTGTGGATCGAGGCTTCTGCGTTGGTGTTACAGGAAAGAGGTGTGACCTGGATCTGGATGACACTCTTGTCCCCAACGTGAGTGTGCACTGCGTGTCTCGGTGCTAGACCTTTTAATACTTTGACCATTTATTCCTCCTGTATACAGACATTCTGAAAACAGGACTGTGATCCACTAGAGTAAGTAGAGCATGAAAACGCGGGCTGGCTCCAGCGCTATCCCAGACGTTAGCCCGCCTGGGCTGTGGCAGGCTGGTTGCACTGCCCCAGGCATGGCTAACAGTTAACTCTTCCTCCCCCTAAAGCCTGTTAGCCTTGAAGAGAAAAATGAACGCTTGCTGTACGGACGCTGGACTTTCTCCATATGCCAGCTAAGCACAGGACCGCGGAGGGAGTTGAGAGCAGGCGCTCACGCTCGGCCTTGACCGGAGGCTTCCATCTCCAGTTTGTTGTGATAACTTCTTCCATCTGTCTGTCACATCTTATCTGTCAAACGGAGATAACAAGGGAAACTCCCTACCTTGTGAGGAATGAATCAGGTTTTATGAGTTAGCCTCTTATCCCAGTGCGTGCGACTTACTAGAAATTGGCAAATTTAGTTATTATTGTTAGGGGAAGACTGCCTTGTACCTTGGAAATCTGGAATTTCATGACCTATGTTATACATAAGTAAAGTGCTCAGGAGACGATTTTAAAGGGCATGGAATGATTCACAGTTTCCCACTAAAAAGGAGGAAATGTTAGATTATTGCTCGGTGACTCCTTCTTGCGCCCTAATTAAATTCTTAAGTCTTTATTCTCAGGAAAGTACGTTTCTCAAGATAAAGCCATAATGGCATCACCTGTTCCCAGAAAGATGCCACCGTTGTTGTGCCTGCCAAACTCTAGGATTCCTTGTGAAACTGGTCAGCACCTTCCTGGGAAACCAGGCTGTGTTGGCCCTCAGCGGCTTTGTGCAGGAGCTCGGCCTGGAAACACGAGGCTTCGCCAGCTGCAGAGCGCGTCGACGCGGCAAGCGCTGCACAGAACAGAAAACAGAAACAAGGACAACCTTTTTGTACAAACTGGATAATTTACAGGGCCGTTCACATTGATTTCCTTTATTATCAAGGTGAACAACGACACTTACCCTTCTGTTTTCTTTCTGTTCGGTTTGCTGTGATGGTTAATCTTCCTTGTCAGCATAATGGATTGAAAGATGCCAGGAAAACCGATACAGCCACTCCCAACTGGGTTTAGGAAGGGGGTGGAGATGATTGGCAGGCGGGACAGCCAATGGCGTGGGGAGCCGCCAAGTGGGCGGGGTCTTCCCATTTGCTGAGACTGAGAAAGCCGAGGGAGAGGAAGCCCGGGCAAGCTCGGGCACTTCCGGGCACAAAGCTTCTGAAGCAGCGTTTGTGCAGGGACAGGAGGCTCCTGATTCAGACTTTTGCAGAGTCCTTATGTGTTAGCACCTGGGGAAATACTCCATTTTCAGACAGTATTTAATTAAACTAGGGGAAAAAAAAAATCTAAAAATCATAGAATTAAAATAAATTGTGATGAAAACTCCAAATTTTAGGGCCAGCGAGATAGCTCAGCGGACTGGCAAGCGCAGGGGAAAGGGTTCGAACCCTGGCCCCAGAAGCCGCGCGGGCCCCACCCCTGGGCACACTGAGCCAGTGATGGAGTCCAGGCTAAAAACAAAAAAACCCTTCAAATTTTGATATACTACCCTCTAGTGGTGAGTAGAGCCTACTATTTTTACTTTTATTTTTATTTTTTAAGAGTAAGAAGAACTTATTAAAAGCAAGCTTCCGTCTAAGAGGGACAGAGAGGCGGAGGGCGCCCCAGGAAGTTGGCTGCCCACCAACCCTGCTTCTCAAGCGGGTTTCATTGCGCAAAGCCGCACAGTGAGGAGCGGACAGGGACTTTCAAAGCCTCTGCTCTGAACGTACTTTCAGATGTAACAAAAAGCGGGCTCCAAAGACGTCGTGTTGTGGTGTATGAAGTCTCTTCACAAAGCAAATCTGCTGGGTCCCAGTAAAAGGAGCCCAGCATGCGTGCCACTGTCCACCTGCAGGGTGGCGTGGAGTCGGGCAGGAAGGGGAGGGTGTGGCCCCCGCCAAGGCGATGTTTGGAGTTTGGAGTATCAGTCACTGCTGCCATCCCCAGGGGACGCATGCGGGTGTGGCTGTGCTCTTGAAGCCTGGGCTCCAGTGAGCGTGCCTCTGGCCACAGCTGCCTTCTGTGCGGAGGGCCCGGCGCTGCCTGGCTGCTAAGCCAGGAGGGGAGTAGGTTTTATCCAGATGCTTCCAGCTGAGGAGGGCCTACGTGGGGGAGACCACAGTCACCGCCCTTCTTCAGCGAGCTAGCTGGGTGGTGCTCAGGGAGACAAAATATCACACTCCGTCAGCAGGGGGCGCTGAGAGCCAGTGGGGTACGACCACTGTGCAGTCCCTTAAGAAGTTTTCCGCGTGGCTCCTTCTCCAAGCTGCCTTTCTGCTCCAGCGCTTGTGCTTTTGATCTTACATGCTCTGCCTGCAGCCATCAGCCCCCGGACGCCCGCCACGCCACTGCCACCGCCGCCGCGCACGTGCAGATCTGCTGAGTCCCGAGAAGAACTCACGCAAGTGAATCTGCAGTTTTTAAAATAATATTCACTTGCACAGAGGTGCCTGGCTCCTAATTCACAGTGGATTAGAAACAGCACAGCATTGGCACTAAGGATAATAAATCTGGAAAGGCAGCGGTACATAAAGCTGAGACGTGTTGCAGGAGGAAGATTTGTTTTCCAGCTGCATTTAACCTGTTACACCTCCTGGCCGTGCTTCCCGGGTCGTGCTGAATAACTATCGAATCCACAAAGAAGTTACGAGTTTCTCACCGAGAGGGAAAGCCCACAGAAGGGTCACTGGCAGCCCCTCCTTCCGGTCATGCCACTCACCTGACTCCTGAAATGCTTTATCAGCACATACTTACAGCGCGTCGCGATCACGTCCCTCGTGGGGAGCTGGGACATTACCTGGGGCACCTTGGGTCCTTTTGTCCCTTTCCTTCCTCCTCCCAGGTGAGACAGCGCCACCTCCCTGCTTCCTATAATCTGCCTTTTATTTTTATCTTTATATTTTGGGTCTCTCAAATAAGAGAAAGCATGTGGTATTGAAGCTCGGGTGTCTGATTTATTTCACTTAACACTATTGTCCTAAGGTGCCTTTTCCTACAAATGACACAAGTTTATCCTTGATGGTGCCGTAGTACTCCGTGGTGAGCGACAAACCCAGGAGAAAGATCCACAAAGATCAAAATGTCGCCTTTATTTCTGATGACGATTTAGGGGGAGAACACGTGGTGAAATGGGCTTACTTGGACTCTATCCACGCCCTAGATCTTGGGAACCTGCTGGAGGATGGTTGGGATGGCAGGATAGGCGCACAGAGCTGGACCTCCTGGCCCGCACTGTTCTGGGCTCAGGAGCAAGTCCTTTAGCATAGCGCCTGGGCAGGCTGGCGCTGCCCGGCTTGGGAGGTGACTAAGAGACGTTTGCCACCAACACACTCCAGCGGTAGAGATCAACCACGTGAGGCGCTGCTGTGCGGACTCCACAAGCTCCGCGTGTGTCTGCAAGTGCCTGTTTGAGTGATAACGCGCCCGTAGCCAGAGTTCCCGTGACCAGGGTGCAATACGCTGCCTGGTCCACGGGCCTCGGGCCCTCTTATTTCCCACCAGAGATGCTGTTCTGTACATACTAACAAGTTGATAGAGTTAAGCAGACTAAGAACTTTAGTTACTTAGCTGAGATGTGAAGGGATTTTTAATGGAGTTTTGAGATCACTGTAGAAGTACGTAACTGTAAGATGTAATACATGGAGCTCTTCACCTGCCACTTCCCCAGTGGCAGAGGTTCGCAAAGCTATAGTATGACATTATAATTAGGATATTGACACTGGTATAATCCACTGGGCATATTCGTATTTTCTGAGTTTTGCTTGTACTCATTAGTGTGTGTGTGTGTGTGTGTGTGTGTGTGTGTGTGTGTCCTAGGTTCCTTACAATTGCATCGCCTGTGGAGCTCTCTATGGAGAAAGGCAAATGTCAGCAGCAAGACAGTGAAGGCGCTGCCCGTAGTACTTTTCTGCATAGCGAAGATCTTTTGTGCTTCCCTGTTACAACCTGCCCCCCTTTGTGCTTCCCGTAAAGACTCCACCTGTCCCTAACCCTTGGCAACTGCTAATTTGTGCTCCAGTGCTGAGCTTTTGTCTTGAAAGGTCTTCATACCTACACACTAGTCCACGGTTGAAGGTTGAAGCCTGCAGTTTGTCTTTTTGTTCTCCTCATGTAGAGTTTCTCAGACCAAGTGTTCTTAATTTTGATGTTAATCTAAGAACACTGCCTAGTGCTAGATCCTGAAGATTTTTCCCTATTTTTCTAAAATGTTTCATAGTCCATGATTCATTTTATAAAGGCATATTCAATTTAGAACCTTTTTTAATATGTGTTTTTGCCTTACATACCAAAATATTCTGTGGTGTTTTGATTACTGTAGCTACATAGCAATCTTTGTAGATAATAATACCAGGAAGAGTAATTATTCCCACTTGATTTTATGGCTTTTCTATATAAATTTTAAGATATGTTTGGTCTACAAATACCTTGCTGGGATTTCTGTAGGAATTTCTTTACATCTGCAGATCAGCTCATAGATAAGTGACATAGTTATTATGTACAATCCTCCCATCCCTGAATATGGTGTGCCTCTCCGTTTAATGAGGTCTCAGGTATCTTTCATTAATGTTTTATAAGATTCAGCATAGAGATCTTGTGTACATTTTATTAAATATATGCCTGATTACTTCATTTTATTTGGAATGATTTATTTTGCATTTTTTAAATTTATTTTTGTGTATTTGGTGCAGGGTCTCACTATGCAGGTTGAACTCTTAGTGATCCTCCTGTTTTCAGCCTCCCCAATGCTGGAATTACAGGCATGCACTGACACACCCAGTCTCAGTGGCCGGCTCAACGTGCCCACAATGGGGCCAGTGTGGCATGTACTATCCGGGAGACAGCTCCAGTCCCTGCGCTTGCCTAACTAACCAGGAGCTTAGTCCACTGAGCTCATTGCTTGCATGGAGTTATTTCAATGATACTGTGCTCTAAATTTTAATTTCCCTATGTACATTGTTAGTATATAGAAATAGGATTTATTTTTAATGGTTAGTCGTATATTTTCCAAGCTTACTAAACTCATATTTCAACTTTATTTATTTATTTTTTTGCGGAACGGGGGATATGAGCATTTTTGTTTAGTATCTGGAAATTTTTATGTAGGCAATCTTGTCTTCTGCCAATAGAAACAGTTTTGATTCTTCCTTTTTAATCCAAATGCCTTTTATGTCTTTGTATTGATTTATTTCAGTGAGTAGAATTTGTGGTATTTTGTGGAGTAGGGGTGAAATGAACAGATATCTTTGCCCTGTTCTCAATGCTAAAGTGAAAATATTCAGTATTTTACCACTAATTATGCTGGTAACTATATTTTGGGGGTACACTTTTAGAATCAGTTCTCATGTAATTCTAACTTGGTGAGCATATTTATAATGAATGGTTGTTGTGAGCTGCAGGAAGCTAGGAAATTGATCAAATGTGTGTAGACAGGACTGGGCCTCAATGAAGCTACTTCAGTCCTGACAAAAACATCCGGTCTGGTTCAAGCCAGCTATTAGTTGCTAGGCAACCTTGTGTCACCATGCTACTAACTTTGCAAAAGTATAAATAAAGTTTTGTTGTGTGTTGAGTTAGTCTTGCTGGTCAGGTAGACTGACAACCACCTAGCCCAGCTTTTGTCTTCTTGTCCATCTTTCTCATTCCTGCCCCCTTGTCTCCCCCGGTAGAACCATTCGCAGTGGGACCAACAGATTTCTAGAAATGGGCATTGCGTTTTGTCAGGTTCTTTTTCTATATTAATTGATATGGTCATGGTTTCTTTAGCTGCTGGT
>NDGM010985157.1:0-21277 GCA_002564305.1 Octomys mimax | reverse complement strand
CCCCCCCCATGTCCATCATGGCATGAACAGCTCTCCCACTCCAGGCTCCTCTGCTATGCTCTTTCTTCTTTGGAGCCCACTGATTCTAGACTGGAACCTGAGCCAAAATGACCCTTCCTTCTTCTTGTAGGTGTTGGGTGCTGTGTCTCAGGGCTGAGAAGGTCACTAAGGCAATGCAACTAGTGCAACTTAAGAGAATATAATCTTTACGCATTACGATTAATTCTTAATTACCACCTGTCATCTGACTTGTCAGTGATTTTTGTTTTAAGCAGTCATCAGCACGGATTGTTTCTTGGTGGCGCTGGAGGTTGTCACTTTCTTGGGAGGGCCTGCTGCATTCCCAGTTAGTAATGACAACTGCTCCCACTTTGTGTTGTGTTGTCACTGTGGCAGAGGCAGCCATGACCAGGAGCCTGTAGTGGAGGAAACTGAGGCAGGGTGCTGGGGTTACGAGAGCATCTTCTTCCCAAAGCTTTGCTTCCTTCACTCAGTCTTACAGTGCTGTGGACTATGAGGCTCTCCTGCTTTTAGTACTACTTCAACATGTGTGCACTGTTTTCCCAGCTGGTGGTTCGAATTCTCCACTCTTAAACACACGGTGTCTGATGGAGACCACTACGTAGAGGTTGTCCTTCCATGCTTCTTTGTGAGTCTGTCCAAGGCCCTGGTCTGCAGATGGGCGGTGGACTCTGTGTAAGTGAACCTCTGTGAGTCACTGGTTCAAGAAGAGGCCTATAGTGACTGGTGAAGCCACAAAGGAGAAGACAAAGAAGCCACAGCTAACGACACCTGGCTCCAAGCTCAATTAACTTAAGACCGGAGCTGCACTCATCTCACTCCTAGGTGGGGACCTTCCTGGAGATAGTGCAGCTCTCCTCAATTAACATAATATCTTACTTGGAGATGTCCTTGGGCAGTTCCTGCCTTTATTCAATATTCCCCTCCCTTGTTTTGATAGCTAAATAAATTTAGGCTGCCCAGAGAACTTTTTTTTAGCCCCAAGAGAATTTCAAATTCTGTTAGAGGGCTTTTTAAAAAAATACAAAACAGTAAAAAAAAAAAAAAAAAAAGAAAGAAAGAAAGAAACAATATTGAGTTTTACTATAAAAAATAGGAATTTGACAATGGTTGTTGCATTGCACAATGTCTTCAAATTAGTTATTTAGATTACCAGACTTAAGCATCAAAACTGGTAAAAAAAGAAAGTACTATAAGAAATTTAAAAGGAGAAGAAAAAATTTAAACATTAACTTCTCCTTTCAGTAGACCAGCAGAAATCAGCAGTACAATTATCCAAGCCATCCTGTGTATATACATAAATATAGCTTTTTCCCTTCACTCTTTCCTTCTTTTGTGCTTTTCCTCATCCCAGTTTTTCCTTCCGCTTGAACAAATTCTTTCCCTTTCACAGGATCTATTGTGTATTTGAGATTTTATTTGCTCTTTCAGGCTCTTACACTAATGAGACAAGAGGGCGTTTGCACCTGTGGGTCTGATTTATTTCACTTGTGAGTATAGTCTTTAGTTGCATCCATTTACAAAAACCTCAAGTTTATCTTTTATAGCCGAATCATACTCCATTGTGTAAAAATACCACATCTTTTTTATCCATTCTTCGATAGATGGACATTCAGGTTGTTTCTAAGATAGAGCTATGACAAGTTGTGCTGCTATAAACATGGGCACACATATATCACTGTTCTATGATATTTTCAGTTGAATGGAGCCTCCAATCCTAGCTTTTTGAGGAATCTCCACACTAATTTCCATAGTGGATACACCAGCCTGCACTCCCACTAACTGAAGAAAGGCTCCTTCTTCCTCATAGCCCTTCCAGAATTTATCGGTTGACTTCTTAATATTAGCTGTTCTTTCTGGGGTGACATGGAATCTTACTATTGTTTTAATTTGCATTTCTTGAATGACCAATGATGTTGAACGTTCAAAAATTTATTTGCCTTGAAAAATACTTATTTGCCATTTGTATTTCTTCATCTGCGAAGTGTATATTCATCTCAAATGCCCATTTTTGGGTTGGGCCTTTAAATTTTGGGGACCTGATTTTTAAAATTTCTTTATATATTCTAGGTAGAAGTCCTTTGTCTGAGAAATGGATTGTGATGCCTCCTGTCTTTCCTTTGTTGCCCAAGATTGCTTTTGCCATTCCAGATCTCTTCTGGCTCCAGATGAATTTTAGAAATGTTTTCTCTAGATCTGTAAGGTACAATAATAGTATTTCAATCAGGATTGCATTGAATCTGTATAACAATTTTGGAAGTATGGCCATTTTCACTGTAGTTGTTCTTTTTATCCAGGAGCAATACCTAGTGTTCCATTTTCTGAAATCCTCTTTGATCTTTTTTCAAAGTACTGTGAATTTTACTTGTAGATTTTTTTACTTCCTTTGTTAGATTGATTCCTAAGTTTTCCCTTTTGTTGGATGTTATTGTGAAAGGCGTGGTTTCCCTAATTTCTCTCTCAGTGTGTTCTTTGTTTGTGTACAGAAATGCTATTGATTTTTTGGAAGGTTGACTTTGTATCCAGCTACACTACTGAATTTATTAAATGTACAAGTTGCTTGGAGTTTGGGAGGTCTTATGTGTAAAGCATCATGTCATCTGCAAATAATGACAATTTTACTTCTTCCTTTCCAATTAGTTTTGCTTTTATTTTTCTGTCTTGTCTAATTGGTCTTGCTAATGTTTCCAGAACTATATTGAATAGGAGTGGTGATAGTGTACATCCTTATCTTTTTTTCCTAATTTTCAAGTGAAGGCTTTCGGTTTTTGTCCATTTAGTATTGTGTTTGTTGTTGATTTGTCATAAATGGCCTTTATCAGGTTGAGGTAAAGACCATCTATTTTGATTTTCAGTAGGATTATTATCATGGAGGTCTGCTTGACTTGGTCAAAACCCTTTTCTACATCTATTGAGGCGATTGTATGATTTTTGTCCTTGGCTTTGTTGATGTAGGGTAGTACATTATGGATTTGCATTACTGAACCATTGCTACATTCCTAGAATGCATCTCACTTGGTTGTGATGTGTAATCTTCATGATTTGCTGCATTCAGTTTGCTGGTATTTTATTGAACACTTTTGCATCTGTGCTCATTAGGGAGATTGGCCAGTACTTTGGTTTTGTGTTTGGGTCTTTCCCTGGTTTTGGTATCAGGGTAATACTTGCTTCCAGGAATAAGTTTGGGAGAATTGCTTCCTTTTCTAATTCATTGTAGGGGTTGAGAAGAGTTAGCATTAGATTGTCTCTAAATTTCTCGTAGAATTCAGCTGTGACTCCATCAGGACCTTGATCTTTCTTTGTTGGTAGGTTTCTTATTACATTTAAAAGTTTATTCACTGATATTGGGTTATTTAAAATTTTTATAACTTCTTGACTCAGTTTTGAGTATTTATATGTATTTATGAATCTATCCATTTATTCTGTGTTCTCCATCCTGTGGGATAAAGATTTTTGAAGAAGGTATTGATGGCCTTCTGGATTTCTATGGGATCAGTAGTGATTTTGCCTTTTTCATTCCTTATTACATGAATTTGAACTTTTTCTTCCCTTTTTTGATAAAGATGACTAGGGGTTTATCAATTTTATTAATTCTTCCAAAGAACTAAATCTTGGGTTCATTAATTCTTTTATTGTTTTCTTTATCTCCATTGCATTAATTTCTGCTCTGATCTTTATAATTTCCTGCCTTCTTTGGGCCTTGGGTTTGACTTGTTCTTTTTTATGTATTTTGGTACAGGATCTCACTGCGCATCTGGGTCTGACTTGTTCTTCTTTTTCCAGGAGCTTGAGGTGCAGCATAAAATTGTTAATTTGTGCTCACTCTGTTTTCCTGATGTTCCTCTGTTTTACCATTATACATTTCCCTCTTAAGACAGCTTTCATTGCATCCCACAGGTTCCAGTAAGTTGTATCTGCATTTCCATCTGATTGTAAATGTTGTTTAGTTTCTTCTTTAATTTCATTTGTGACTTATTGATTGTTTAGGGAGCTATTATTTAATTTCCAAGTGTTTATGGAGTTTTTGCAATTGTTGTTTTGTCAATAATTTCCCACTTATTTGCACTATGGATGAGCTGGTGGTCTGGGATTGCCTTTTGCTTCTTCCGACATTTTTAAAGCTCCCAATGTTCACCCAGACTCAACAGTGATGATAAGTGGTAGACTGCAGGCCAGCCTACCCCATCAGACTAGACTCACCCAGGCTCATGCTGTGTAAGGTTCAGCGTGGCTTCCATAACAGTGTGTGTGGAGGGGAAGTGGGGGAGAAAGCTGCAGCTCAGGAAGGTTCTGATGATGATGGGGCCAGGCCAAAGCTCCCCAAGGTTCCTGCAATAGTAGAGGGCAGGTAGGGTGGGGGCAGGCTAAGCTTAGCAAAGGTACAGAAATGGTGGTGGGGTCAGGGCAGAGCTCCCTAGGTCCCTGCAGCTGTCTAGTGTCAGCCCGCCTTCTGCACTGGTGGGAGTGGCAGCTACAGCTCAGCAAAGTTCCCACTGAGGTGTGTTAGAGGGTTTGACCCTCCTCAAGACCTAAAATCACACCACTTGACTCATTCATTTAAGTTCTCACTCAAATGAATTTCACCAAATAAGTGGGAGATTGTGGGCTTGATCAGTCTGCAAAAATTAAGGGATAATATTAATGTGTTAGATGGTCAGTACAGGAGGCCAGTGTTCTGTCTCTATTGGGAAATATGTGGTGAATATTTCTGCCCTCTCTGCCCCTGTGCACCCTGAGCCCCTGTGCAGCGCTGGATCTCAGAGCTGGGCAGACATCCTGCTCTTTGGTGCTGCCCCTGAACTCTGTACTGAGCTGCTGCTTCGCCTGAGTTCCTTGCCTCGAAGGGGTCTTGCTGTTATCCACACAGCTTCTCCTCTGCAGAACTACCTTTCTTCTTGTCACCTGGAGCTGTGGGGACACCACTGTCCGTGAGGTCGTTTGGAGCCTCTCATGCTCCCTTGGTCCTGGATAAATGTGTTCCCATGCTCAACATCTAGCTGGCCACACTCCTGAACAAAGGGTGCCTGCTTAAGTGCCTTTAGATTCCCCAGCAGACCCAGCAAGCAGGTACCCAGCTGACGAAAAAACACATATCAAGGCCGTTAGCTCTTTACCCTCCTTAGATGCTCAGCCCCGTCTTCACTCTTGGCTCTCTGCATGTGTTTGCCTTGCTTTAAGCTAATGAGTCATAACAGAGGTGTAACCCTCAGCCCTTGGTTAAGTAAGTCCTGTTGTTATTCTTTAAAATTCAGGGTAGCTTATCAGACAAGGAAATGATGGAGAGAGATGAGTGTTCAACTGCCAGCAGCAGGGTACTATGGGCTCTGTCCCAAGCTGGTGGCTTCCTGGTGGGAACTGGGAACCTTCCTCTCTTATTTCTCATTCCTGGTGGATTCGTCTCCCCCCACACAGACCATGAGCCCAAAATGTGGGTGCAAGCAGCTTATGTGGAGGTGGCCAGGAAATGGGAGAGGGTGAGGGACAAGAAAGTGCAGGCAGGTGATGAAGGAGCTGCCCTTAATCCCTTGAGATCTCTGGGGTGTGGTGTGCACACCTTAGAGCCAAGCATTTGGCTCTAAGCATTTGGAGGCCAAGGAAGCCAATCTGGGTTTCCTCTAACTTTCAAATATTCTCAGTTAAGGGCAAGTCCATCAAATTCATCATTGCCTGACCATCCAAATGACCAGACACATTCCTCTACCCAGAGAAATGCTTATGTGAAGAATCTCATTTGTGTAAAAACATCTGTGGTGTAAGAGGCACTTTGTGATCAGGAAAAAGTAGGGGAAATGGGAGAGCATAGTTTCAGGGGCTGGAATACCTCAGCGTGTTTCTCCCTGTCTTTCCAGTTGGAGTCTTTTTCCTTTTCTTTCTTTTTCTTATGTTTTTAAAATTTTTTTATATGTGTAATCATTGTTTGCGATATGTCATCTGGATTTGAGTAAGAACTGCCTAGCGGATT
Source organism: Octomys mimax (assembly GCA_002564305.1). NCBI lineage: Eukaryota > Metazoa > Chordata > Mammalia > Rodentia > Octodontidae > Octomys > Octomys mimax. Next base: position 15,294 of record NDGM010985157.1, on the reverse strand, counting down.
GTGTGTGTCTGTGGATGATTGACATTCAGGCCAGACAAATGAGGGGAAGACCCACTCCAATGTGGGTGATGCCAACCAATAAGCTTAGAGCCTGAAGAGAACAAAAAGGGAAATAAGTAGGCAGTGTTTCCCCTTTCTTGGAGGAGCTCACCATCACCAACATCCTTGGATACTGGTCTCTAGTTTCTTCAGGCTTCCAACACAGACTGCCACTGGTGATTCCACAGTGAGCTCCAGGCCTTTGACCTTCAGCTGCCACTGGATTCTCCAGCTCACCAGCCTGTAGATGCCCATATTGGATTCTTCCCTCTGATCCTATCAGCCCATCTAAGATATTGCTCTTGTAGTATTAGACATATGTTTTATGAGTCTGTTCCCCTAGAGAACACTAATGTAGTATGAATTATGCATGCATATGTGTAGGTTTATTTATCTGTCTGTATTTATGTATATCCTGGTATTTTTCACCTAACGAGTAATCATAGGCAACCCAGCTCTGCTCCATTTGTGGACAATGTTGAGGTATATGGAACCAAGCTGACCTTTCTGTAGAGCAAGAGCTGGCAAGCATCTCCAGGGAAGGAGGAGACAGTGGGGGCTTTAGGTTCTGTGGGCCACATGGTCTTTGCTGTGACCACTCTACCACCATGTGCGGACCTATGAGCCTGGCCACCTATGGCTCTGCCAGCTGTGGTCTAAGTGCCAAGCTCTGTGTCCTTCCTGTTCTTTACTGCAGTCTTCCTCCACCAGAGTTGTCCCCTAAAAGATGCTGCTGTTAGGATCTGAGTGCCTCAGCCTAGGTGTCTGCAAGGAAGGCCCCATCTGAGCCTTCCCAACATCTGAAATAGCCCTGGAAAGCTGAATGAAGCTTGTGCTTACGTGTCTTGTGCTCTTTTCCATACAAAAGGTTTAATCTTCAAATGTTATTGAAAATGCAAACAGCTTCTGTCTTTTCCTTAACCAATAGAAGCATCATATTTTTCCTTTCTTTTATCTGGTTATTAACAAATATTAGGATGCTTTTCCTTGCTCTTTGTTCTCTTTTTTCATTGAGCTATCCTCTTCTTTATGAAAAAAAAAAAAAAAAAAAAAGATCAAACCGTTCCAATCACTAGAAGCCCAGGACTGACTTTAACCAGTGGCACCAGGCTCCATCCCAAGCCGGAGAGCTTCCTGGCAGAACCCAGGACTCCAACAGTGAAGCCAGCTCTGTTATCTCTTCCTGTCCCCCATCCCTCTTCTTCCATCTCTATGCTGCTTTCAGGGAAAGAAAATTTTTGCCGAGGAGGAAGCATTCTGGCACAGACTTTTATTTGAGGTTTCTCCCCATGCGAGCTGAGGCCAGTGGCCCAACTGGAAAGCAACCTGGTGTGGCTGAATGAGACTGGGAGCTCAGGACCTGTTCCTCTATCTGTGTGATCAGACAGGGTGCCTCTGTAGCCCCAACAGTTCATCTGTGACACTGGGACCAGACCCACTGTGAAAAGAACAGTGGCTGAGTAAGAAAGCGAGGAAGGAAGCTTCCTGTACACCAGCTCCCATAGGTAGTCCCATGATGGGAAGGACCACGCTGCCCCCAAGCGGGACATTTGCTTACTGAGGACAAAGCCAGATGGACCTAGGCTGCAGTTCCACAGGACCCGGCCCTGAGGAGCAAGGCACCTCACCCTCTGCCCTCTGCCTCCACCGCTCCCCTCCCCTCTTCTCTTCAGCACTCCTGAAATTGCCACCTTCCACCTCCAGGCATCTGGTGTGGGATTCTACCACCTTCCTAGGAAAGCTCCAATGCCCCTGCGGGGCAGGGCAGCTCTGCAACTTTGGGATTTGTCTGTTCCCAAGGCAGCAGTGCTCCTGCTTCTTTTGCAGAGTCACCTTGGCATTGTGCTGCTAGGAATCTTAGTCCTGGGTTACCTGGTTTGTCCTACAACCATGAAGGGGCTCCCTGTCCCTAAAAGGCCATGGATCCTGGGGCCTTCACCTTGTGTTACATCCCCTACTTTTCATTTGAAAGCAGAGTCTTGCTAAATCACAGAGTTTTCCAGAATGGGCTCAAACTTGTGTTCCTCCTGCCTCAGCCTCCCAGAGTGCTGGGATTAGAGGTGTGCACTACCATGCCCAGCTACATTCTTGTTCAGTTTTGTCTCTGGCTGAAGTCATAGCTCTCTGCTCACCTCCTACAGCTGGACTGAAGCAGGCGCCCCCTACACACCATCAGCCTGTGCCCACACCTCCTCAAAAATGAGGGGAGCCAAGGGGCCCCAGTGACCTGCCATTTCTGACCACACCCTACTTCCCCAAAGCTATAGTGCCTGCCTGCACCATCCACTGGACATGTGAGACATTTGGGGAACACCCTAGGCTTAAACTACATTCTCTCTGTCACAAGACCTCTGTCATCCAAGTTGCAAGCTGAGGGCTCGAAGCGGGCATCCTGGGTTGGCAGGAATGGGAACGCTGGGGGAGGCCCCTGTGTGACTTTTGCTCTAGAGTCTGGGTACAGACAACCTCAGGAGAGGCTGTGACCAGCCTTTGGAAGGGAGACCAGCAGCCTCAGACAATCCCAGAAAGGACAGCACTCTCAGCTGTCCTTTTAGGGTGTGGGCCCAGGATTTGAAGATCACAAACTGCTGGACAGTTATCAAAGGGCGTCACAGCCAAGGCTCCTGCGCTCCAGTGCTCTCCCCAAGGCATTGAGGCCATGTGGACCACCCTAGCTTCCTTCATGAGGCAATTGTCTTGCTGAGCTGACTGTCTCGCTGGGTTGGCCTCCACTAAGCCCTTAGAATAGCTGCCAATGGGACAGCCGGTATGGAATTTCCTGGACCGGCTTGCCCCAGGGACGTTAATGCTACTCCAGCCAACTGTGAAGATGCTGCCTGACCCTTGAGTCTTCTGTGTGGGCAGGGGTATTTAGTGACGGCAGAGCCACTCCTTTCCCTGACCTGGTGTCCCTGAGTGGAAAGGGCTAGGCCTGGGGTAGTCAGAGCTGGGTCGCTGGCACCGCACTGTCTGAAGTCACAGGCTCAGTAGCTCTTTCCATTGTGGATTTTGTTCTTAAATTGCATTTTCCTACTGGTAGGATATGACTTAAGAATTCTCTGGAACTTGCGCTTTGCCAGTAAAATCAGTGAAGGCGCAGACATCGCTGCCAGCGTTTCCTGGGGATAAATCGGGTACAGGGCCTCTCCTTGGGCAACAGGGTCAGGGATCATCTCTCAAGGGTGATAGGGGCACAGGGAGGGTAGGGTCAGGGGTCATCTCCCAGGGGCAACACAGGAAGCAGGACTCCTCCACTGAGTGAGAGATTAGCAGGGGGCGGGGTCATTTCCCCAGACTGATGTCATGATTTCTCCCAGTCTTTGAGCAAACCTCCAAGCAGCCACCACAGGTAGGTGGGCAAGGGTCTGAGACAGGAGGTGGTGTCCTGCCTATTGGTCCCTTGAGGCATGAGGAGCAGAACAGGGCTCATTAGGGCAGCCTCAGCAGCCTCTCTGTCACCTTCCTGGGAGCACTGGGGGATCAGAGAAGGATCAGAGAGCTCTGGGACACTGCAGGCTGCTGATGGAACGTGAGGGTTAGACAGTACCATTCAGAGGTGCTCTTGCCGCCAGCCCCAGGGGCTCAGATCCCATCCTGGCCCAAGGCCTCTGCCACAGGAGACCTGGGCCTGACTCGCCGTTTGCCTGTGCCAGCTGAGGGACCTCAGGAAAATCACTCACCCTCACCACCCTTGTGTTTCCTCATTTACAAAGCAGTTGCTAAGAGCCAGGACTGCGATAATAAACCTAGCTGCCCTTTTGGAAACTCAAGCATGCCCTGTAAATGTGAGTTTGTACTACGCGTGGTCAAGTTTAATGAGCTGCTAAAGGAAATCTGGCTGAGCAGGGGTTCCTTGGTCCCAGTGAGCAGAAGGAGCGCGAATGACTTGGTTATGAGGAGGAAGCGCCCTCACCCCTTGGCTGGCGGGAGAATGTCTGACACGCTTCCACTGAGGGCAAACCAGCGGATCAAATGAGCCCGGAGAATGTGTCTGTGAAGCCCTTTGAGACTGCACACCACAGACCCCAAGGGAGAGTGGTAGCTGGCCTCTGGGGTGCATAGGAGGCTAGGGATCTGCATTTGAGGCATGTGAGGTAGTTGAAGGAATCTGTGTCCTGCTGTGTGTTACAACCTGGGTTGGGGCCGGATCGTAAATCTGGTTACATTCATTGAAGGCACCCAGCAACCAGGGAGCCTGGGCCCAGAAATAGGTTTCATCAGGAGACCTATGCAGAGGTGAGGTCGTTGTGTCCTTTGGCAGGATGCTGAGATGGAAAGCAACTTCAGTCACTGGAGCTGCTGCTCCTATGTAGGTGCCTCTGGCCTGGGGACAGTGAGCGATCCACAAGCCATGGAATCACCTGCGAGGACAAAACTGGCCTCCACCCCTGGCCTTCTCAGTTGGGCCAGTGCCCTAGGCTTTGGGACCTCAGCCCATGAACTCCGGGGGTATGGATGGGTGGGAGCTTTCTCTCTTCTAGGACTCCCAATGGAAGCTTTGCTTTGTGCCTTTAAGAAGACTTGGGGTAATGTCCTGAGCTGGGTTTTAGGCTGAGATGTCAGGAGACCATGGCCCCAGTGACCATAGGAGGGCCATGCCAGGCACTCTGGCAGCTGGGCTGCCTAAAGCCCGGGTCAGCAGCAGGTGAAAGCCCTGAAGAAGGCAGGGCTCTGTGCTCCAGAGTCACCTCCACAGCACATGGGGTGCCTGTCGCAGGCAGGATGTGGACATCCATAAGACCACAGGCCACAGCCAGGCAGAGGAAGAACTGCTTTGTGCCTACCCAAAAGCCTGCAATCGGGGCCCAGAGCACCTCCCCCAAGCCCAGTCCTCCTGATGGGGTCCAAGTCAGGCTTCTTCCCATACCCACAGCTTGGGGAGCAGGACACAAGATTGGCAGATCAGGGAGCTGGTGCAGGGCGGATCCTGCAAACCCAGACCTGAGGAGAAGCCTGCCTGTGGCCGAACACGTTCCAGCCTTCCCAGGCCTGGCTTCCCCTCCAGTCAGCAGGCTCCCGGGGCTGCTGGTTCTCTGTGATGATGCCAGCTGGTGATCCCACAGGAGCTCTGGTGGCAGTATCCAGTTAGGAACAAGAGCTGCTCTAGATTCTGTGCCATCCACACATGAAGCCGAGACCCTTCAGGAGACCGACAGCTCATCCCAGTCACTTGGGACTCCATGTGGCAGCCCCGTCTGCATGTGGAGACCCATGGTGGCTCCACAACCTCCAACCCTGGTCACTTCCTGCTCTGTCCACTCCACTCTGCTTTCTGTAGGGTCCCTGCTCTTCCCGTTCTTGTCTCTGAGCCTTTTCCTGTCACCTCCTCTCCTAGAGCCCCTTTCTCATCCAACAGCCATGGAGGGGGCTCCAGATCTGTGACTCCCCTAACTGTGGATCAAGGTGGGAAAACTCCAGGAAGCTCCACACAGCAGAACTCAGATTTACGGGCCCTGCATGCTGTGCAGAGTCCAAGGAGTGGGGGGTGCTGTGCTGCCTGTTGTGCCTCCCGCCTGTGGGTCCTTTGCTCACCCTGAGTATCTTTTGTTTACTGCATGCTTAGGCCTGCATGGAGGTGCTAATCCTGAGCCACATAGATCTTTTACTGGTCATTTTCCTCTAAACAATATGGATAGCAACAATCAACAATCTGGAGCCTCTATGTTGCATTAGATGCAATAAATAATGTAGCAGTGGTTGGAAGCAGGCAGGAGTGGTTAGTGGACACAGCTGCCAGATGGGGCATGAGTGTTTGAGGACTTTGGTGGGGGGGGGTGGCCCAGGCCCAGCCCACCCTGCAGGTCCTAAGGAGTGACCTTGGCTCCTCTCAGTGTGCCTGGTCAGGGAGCTGTGTACAGCCTCTGTGTCTTGCTGTCCAAGATGTGGGGCTTGGGCTTGGTGGCTCCTTTGTTCATGTCTGGAGAGTCCAGTGCAAGACTGGGCCACAGGGAACATGGCGTGGTGTGTTCTGATTATGGGCCGGAAGTGCCCAGGGGGCACTGAAGAGAGGGCCTCAGGGGCCCTTTCAGGAAGGCATATGAGTTCCACCCTCCTGGGCAGGGCCTGGGAAGCTTGAGGAGACACTTGGCTGGCACCAGAGTGAGCCTCTCTGCACTCATGGGACACCCATGAGCCAGTGGTCTCCAGCCGTGGAATCTGACAGAGACCATTATGGTTCTGGGTCTGTCAGGAGCCCGGTGCACAGTGGAGAGTGAGAGACAGGTTCCCAGGGATACTTCCTATGTGTGTCCAGCCTCCTGGTCGCTGGCATCAGCTCTTGAGCTCCTCCTAGGTCAGATCAGTGAGGCATCAGACTCTCATGAAGCACAGGCCCTACCCGTGCTGTGTGCTCCTTGTGAGAGCCCAATCCTCTCTCCATGGAAGCTTTTCCCACTGTCCGTGGACAAACCACTGGAGCCAGCTCCTGGTGGCAGCAGAGTTGGGGGCCGTGGTCATAAGCAACCACTTCTGGACCTGGCCTTGGTTAAACTGATGATGTCAGGGGAGTAAGAGGAAGTGGGAAACGGAGAGGAGGAGATGTGGGGACCTCAGTGACGCTCAGGGATAAGGACAGATTTGGTGGCTGAGAGGCATGAGGAGCAGGAGGGTGGACCCTGGACTGCTCCTGGGCCTCTGTTTCATACTTCAGGGTATTCAGTTCAGCTCAGTAAGCAGCGTCTTTACTTTGGGCTTGGCCTTCAGACCTGGCCTCATGGGAGGGGACCCCAGGACCACAAAAGCAAGCAGGAAAGCAGGGAAGGAGAAGATTAAGAATGCCCAGGGCCAGGGATTCCACCAATCTTGGGGAAGCCACCAAAGGAAGATTTTCTGTCCATCACTAGAAACACAAGTGCCAGCTTCAACAGAAGTCCCAGCTCCTGACGTACAAGGACTCTACAGTCTGTTTCATCCTCTGCCAGTTTAATAAAGTGGAGGCAGGAAAGCTTGAGACATAAAAGCCTCCTGAAAAAAAAAAAAAAAAGAAAGAAAGAAAAAGAAAAGCCTCCTGCCTCTTAGCAAAGCAAGAATGTGGGATGTCCTTTGGATTTAGGGACTCAGACAGTATTGGGGATTTAAAGAAAGTGCTCCACCTCAGACATGAAACCAAAACAAACAAAGAAGGAAAGCTCTCGGGGTTCCTGCTGTAGCCCACATTGCTTTTAGATTGATCTAAAAGCAATCATTCCCATAAACAAATCTGTCTGTTTCTGAAGCCTTATTTTATCATCCTCCGAGGGAACCTAACAACTAAGTCTTGGGCTGGGGAGATAGCTCAGCGGCATAAGTGTTTGCCTGGCAAGGGCAAGGTCCTAAGTTTGATCCCTGGTACTGGCAAAACAAAAACAAACAAACAAACAAAAAATTAAGCCTTGCCAGCATTGGATGAAATTTTCTACCCTTCATAGGGCATGCGAAGGGTACAGGCAGTGAGCACAGGCAGTGATTTCGGCATGTGTGGAGGTGGGAGGGCTGGAAGAAGGGAACCCAGAAGAGCTGGAGAAAAAAAGAAAAAGAGAGAGAGAGAGCTGAGGAGACACTGGGAGGGCTGGAGGTTGGCAGGCTCAGGAAGGGGCCTTCTGGGCAGCGGTGGCAGAGAGGCCCTGCAGAGTTCAGGGTGCCAGCCCAGGAAGTGTTTCTCTCGCGCATCTTGCTTGGGAACCCAGGGCAGCTGCAGTCCACTCTGTTTTAAATTCTATCACATTCAAAATCTTGCAGTTGTCACCAGTAAAGATTTTTTTTTTTTTTCCAGTAAAGATTTTGCAAGAAGACGAAGAGCCTGGCTGTGGGCCCGGGTGAGTCTCCCTCCTCTGTCCAGGCTGTGAGGAGTGGCCACATTGGCCACCCTCAGGCTGTGGCTGCTGAGTCAGATGGCTCTTTCTTTGGGTCTAGGTTATATGGCTTCCAGAAAGGTTCAGTGTGTAGATGACCACCAGCTCCTGCTTTTGACAGAGCAGCTCACCCCCACAGGGGGCCAGTTTCACCCTCACAGAGGTACTTGCCCCACCCCACCCTCACCCCTGGCCCTGAAGTTTACCTTCAGTCCTGAGGAGCTCCTTGGCCGAGGGGCCCTCCTGTCCCAGGGTACCAGGATCTCTGCACTTTAAGGGAGGTTGGCCTCACCTAGGGTTGTGTACCAAGTACTGAGCACAGTGATGTCCCAGCATGGTGCTGGAGGCCCAAGGGGTATGACAGTCTTTCTGGAGGAAGACTCCCTCGGCCCCACAGGAAGGCTGGTGACTCTGAGATCCACCCTTACATCCCAAGCCCAACCCAAAAGTGCCAACCGAGCTCCTATCCAGCCGGGCACTGGACCACACGGCCAGTACAGCTCAGCTGCACCTGGCAGATATTTCTGCTGCTTATCCCCACTTACCACATCTCCTCCCCACCCCCACCCCCATGCCCTGCCTGAGTGCACAGGGCAGGGGCCAAGGAAGGGGAGGGTAAACCATTGAACTGAGAGGAAATCAACCTCCCTGCCCCCTCCTGGGAAACAGCCACCCTTCCTGTTTAATCTTCCCTTTAGGTGATGTATCTGCCTTTACCCAGACTGAGCCAGTAGATCAAAACGCCTCTGTCCCACCCGGCTGAGCCTCTGTTGGCGGCAGTGACACTTGAGTGACACTTAGTGCAGCAGGCGCCTCCTTGGTACACAGGGGGGACCTGGCTACAGACTGACTTTTGGAGGAGATTTCTGTCTTTGCTCTCAGCCAGCTGTGACACTCTGCACATGTGACAGTGACACACACAGAGGCAAGCGAACACAGAGTCTCCTGTTGTCCGCCTCCTCCATCCCCACTTGGGAAGAAGCCAGGGGGCTATTGTATATCACGCTTGCTCTAGGAACACTGAGCTGACAGGCACGAGCCTCCCTGGAGCGTTTCCATTATGAAAGTTACCAAATAAGAAAGTTCTTAGGAAATCAGCTCTCCTCCATAACTGCATAAGGGACAGGGGCATCGGGGGCCTGGATCCCAAGTGTTTCCCAGACAGAGAAGTTGGTACTATGGGGGGCACACTGGCTCCAAGATGCAGGTACACTGTGCTGAGCCAAGACCTGGATCTGGGGGCTGCTGTGAGCCCTGCCCAGCCTGTCTATGCGAGTCACCTGGTCTAGGTAGGTCTCCACTGTGTCTTCCTCCCTGGTGACCTGAACGTGACATGAGGATGTGTGTTGAAATCCACAGACCTGGGAGCCAGGAGGAACCTTAGGAGCTTCATCTCCATTGCTCCACAACCTTCAATATTCAGAAGAAAATGTAGAAATTGTCCTCAACTCCATCACCACCTGAAGCCACCAAGGTTTTCTGAACTCCACCCACTGCAGGCAAGCAGGGCCTGTGGCTTCAGCGGTCCCCTTAGGGTGAGCTCCACATGCCACAGATTGGCTCCTCCAAGGGACACGGGGAAGGTTTGATGGTGAAAGTTTGGGCTTTGTAACTTACTAGAATACAGCAATATAAAATAGGAAGGCCACCAGCTAATCACTGCCTGACAAGGGGCATTGCACAAGTAAGAGAGGAGAAAAACAGTAGCGAACACATCCTGGAGCCAGGTGGGTGGTGGGCACCTTCGGAAGACTCCCTGAACACTTCTTGTCAGAGATGACAGGCACCAGGAAACTGATCCTTCACTGTGCTGGACATGAGTCCCCCAGAGGCCCTGGCTAAGGGCTCACTGATGACCTGTGGTGCTTTTGGGCAGAGTGGAAGTGTGTGGCAGGTTGAGGAGGGTGGGAGCAGGTTAGTTCTGGGATGTGCTTCTGCAGGGGGGCTGAGGGTCAGCTCCTCCCCCTCCCAGTTTTTGTGTCCAGCTACTAAGATACAAGCTTAAAGTACTGGGCCAGGCCCACCCTGCATGGCAATCTCCAAAACTGAAGCTAAAAGAAGCCTCTCCTCTTCTGGTTTGGTCCCCAGGCATCTAGTCACAGTAGCAGAAAGCTGAGGGACACCGGTTCCCACCAGTGCCCACCACAGGCCAGAACCCCAGTTCATGTCTCTGCCTGTGCAGCCTGGCCTGGATTTGCATCATCTGCACCCTAGGATGCACACGTCCAGTGTTCCTCTGTGCTCCACGAGGTTCAGGAGAGCTCCGGGGGTGCCTAAGCTATGGAGCCCAGCCAGGAAATAAGTCCCTGCCTCCAGGAAAGGAAAAGCATGGCCAGAGCCATCCAAGTGCTGCTCCCCCGAGTTGCCTGTGCAGGGAGGAGAAGGCGGTGGGCTGAGAAGATGTTGCCAGAAGAGCTTGCCCCTTGGAGTGCCATCAGCACAGCTCCATTCTGCCTATTTGGCAATGCTGGGAAATCAGTTTAAGAGAAAATAATCTCCATTTGCTTTGTCTAAATGTGTACAATGGCATGGATACAATGGAGAAGCCAACTTTTCCTTTTGGGTGAACTGACTCATTATCCAGATTGGCTTTGAAGGCACAGCCTCTGCCAGGACTGCTGGTGGCCTGCGAGGAATTAGACCGGGCCATGTGAGAATGGCCCTGCCCTCCTTTGGCACGAAGATCCACATTTCCACTTGAACCTGGATCCATAACTGGGGTTAAGACTTGGCCACCTGATGTGTATGCTCTTGGCTATTTGGAAACGTGTAGAACTTTATTTATAGGCACCCAGTTGTGCAATGGACTCAGTTAGCCACAGAATCATGGAAAGACTTAAGTTCTTGAAGCAAGGTAGCCATCCGGGCAGGAGGCTAGGCATACTCCTAGCCTTCCACAGTGGCCCACTGGGCCATGACTTCCCCACAATGTCACCAGTACCTGACTTTAGGTCTGGGGTGTCCTGAGCCACAGCGGGGAGCACACCAGACCTGGAGTCTCCTGTGAGGGTCTGTTGGGGGGGGGGAGCAAAAGCCACAGAGCAATCCCTGCATGAGCAGGCAAAGGTCTTGCATGTGGTCTTATTGCTTACACTTCCCTTGGGGCAGAAAATGGAGAAGGTAAGATGAAGCCTGCAGGAAGAACTCTGCCAACCTCTGGGGAAAAGACCAAACCAACCACACCAGCTGATTTCCAATGAATTAAGGGACTAGATATCTAAAACTCAACTTACAAAGAGATAAAGTGACTTGTGGGTGTTAGCCAGAATTGTGTAGCCTCTGGTCTCAGGGTACACAGAGCTGTAGGCAGCTCCTCTCGCCTGTACCCAGCGGCTCTCCGGTGACTGCACGGGAGGCAAAGGGAGGTGCCAGGTCCGTCCACCCTCCCCCTCATGGCTGGAGCAGAGGCCAGTGCTGAGGCCCTCACTGTTCATGCTGAGTCCAGCCCCGCTGTGCTGGTGGCCCCCTCCCTGTGGCCCCAGAGTGGCTTAGCATGGACAGAGGCACAAGCTGACCCAGCCCTGGTCAGCAATGCGATGACACCTTTGGCTAGCTGTCCCCAGGCAACCTTCCCAGCCGCTCCCTGGGCACAGTCACTAGATCCAAGCACCTCTTCCTTCCCCTGGGATGGCCTCACTTTTCCTCCAGGAAAGGCAAGGCCCTCAGGCAGGAAGTCCCACACCCATGCAGACAGGGGACAAGGGAGTACTGTGCACTGTCAGCTCAGCTGAGACAGGGGTAGTTGTAGCAAAGGTGCACGGGAGGGAGCCAGGAGGACCTCCAGGAAAGGTGATGATTTTGTGTGGGGTACTGACTGAGCCTTGCTGCTGGGCGGAGTATAGCCCCATGGTGCATCTCACATGCCAATGTGACTACCTTGGTGCTGTCTGCTGACAGTCAGTACAGTGTCGCTCCAGCCAGCTACGAGGCTCACTCTTACTCGAGCCACTAAATTATCTCCTTTTTTTTTCCTTCCATCCTTCCCTTCCTTTATACAGGGCTGGGTTCCAACACAGAATCCAGCACGTTGTAAGCATGTCCTCTACCACTAAGCCTCTAAGTCATTCCTGTTTGATTCTTTTTATCCTCGGCTTATTCCCAAGGAGTAGACTCCATTTGGAAAGCAACAGAAGATCCATTGCTTGATCCTGTTCTTTCTAAATCTCCTGCAGAGACCAACTTTTTTTTTTTTTTTTTTTTGGCATTTTTCCTGTTTTATTTCTATTATTTCAGCCTTGAACTATCTACCACTTACCTAGTCCCTCTGGTTCTCTATGGATAATTTATTTCTTATGCAGCATTTTAGGGGATCCAACTGTTGCACAGGTAAAAGCACTGAAGAAACAGCCTGACATTTAAAAAAAAACCTGGACAGCTACTGGACAGGGGAAGGTGCCCACATGGGCAACAAACACATAGGAAGGCATCCGGAGTCCCCAGGAAAAGACAAAGGAAGCCACACCGAGATGCCTGAGTGTCACAGGTGCCCAGCGAGATGCTAGTTCAGAGATGGGGGTAGACAGTCAACAGTCGTGCCCAGTGCAGCAGGGAACAGGCAGGATGGTCAGCCTAGCTCCAGCTTAGGTGCAAGTGGAGCAGTTGCAGGACCCTGAGGCAGGAGGCGGGGTCACTGAGGGTCCCCACAGATGCAGCAGGCCAGCTGTGCCTGCTGGTGGACAAGCTTCCCATCACATCCCGTGCCCCAGAACCTGGCCTGGCAAAAGAGGCCCTGTGTCAGGCATCAGGCATCCCCTGGATCAATAATGCTTTCAGCAGCAGCAGACCCTGCCCAGGTAGGTGGGCTTCAAGCAAGTATTGCCTCAGACGAGCTTGGCTGTAGGTCATTCGGGCCTTAAAAAGGTAATAACAGTGAGCATCCCACTCCAAATCTAGAGGAGCGGACTAAGTCCTTTAAACTTCAGGTCTCTCCAGGTGTGGGGATCTTTGCAGCCAGCATATATGACACAGTTTCATGGGGCTGAGACCCAGGCCTAAACACGAAGTTCATTCCCACACAAAGGGCCCAAAAGTCATCTGATACGAAATCTTCAAACTTGGGGGCATGAAACAAAGTGTTATAGAGTGAACTCTTTTCACTTGTGACATCCTATTGGTCCTCCATAAGCTTTTTCAGCTTTTGGAGGAGTTTAGTGTTTGGATTTTCAGATTATGGGTGCTTAGCCAAAAATACCAAGCCATTAAAATTGGCACACAGTGCAACAGGAATTTTCAGAGCCAGTTTAGAGAGAGCAGCTGGGACCTATTAATTAAGGGCATTGAGTAGAATCTGTGCAGCCCCTGTTGTGTGAAACAAAGAGGAAGAGCTTAAGGGGTGCTCTTCAGGGTTCAGTGTCACACTCTTGAGCTCCCAGGAGGCTTGCATGGCCTTGGGTGCCCTCGGCTGCCAGAACATGGGCTGGGGGTCAGGCATTCGCTCTCTGGGCTTTGCTATAAAATCTCTGTGAGGACCACAAGGGGAGGGGAGCTGGGGGAGTCAAAGGGCACCAGGGCATAGTTTGAGGCTATGTGGCTGGTGGTGCAAGGGGGCTACTGTGGCTTTTATAGGAAATTATCTATAGTAAAATCTTTCTTAAAAAAAAATATCTCCGGTTTTGGAGAAAGCCAAAAGAGAAAAGGAAAGTTTAAAATAAAAATCACTGGAAAACCATTGTGACTCTGGTTCATTGTAATGGTGGTCAATAGGTACATGAAGAGCTGCCTGCCCCCGCTATACCCCACCCTCTGCTCCAGGACCCCCACGGCTGGAGAGCAGCTCTGAGGCGACACCCTTCCCCAGGAAGTGTAGTCATGCTCTAAGGCGTTCAGGAAGTTCCCTCCCTGGGGACAGGGACGCCTTCGCTGGCATGAGTGACCCCGGCGCTGAGCCAGCTCCTAGCTTCCCTTGCCCGGGCCCTGGATCCTGGCGTGTTCATCTCCACAGCCCGGGCCTCCATGCCACATAGTTCTGCAGCGCCAGGGTGACCACAGCCTGAACTTTACCCCTGTCTGGGCCATGATTTTTGGGAAGGATACAAGCAGAAGTCCCAGAACATGAATATGGGACAGTGCAGGGGGACCTGGGTGAGACCCAGCTCGACAGTCTCACCTCTGTGCCCAGGGGCAGTGGGGTGCAGCCCAGCAGCATGCCCTCCAAACTGAAGTTTTGATTGAAGTCTCACAAGACTTGGGGCTCCCGGGGGCCACATCCGGCTTCCTGGTATGGGCAAGTCCATGTCCTATTGAGATCTGCAAAAAGGTCCCCAGCCCTAAAGGAGCAGAACATGGTGCGGAGCAAGTTTCCCAGGGCGGGTTCAGGTCTTCCTGAGGTATGTGGCCATGAGTGAGCACCATATGCCTCCCTATGATACATGGTTTCACAGGCTCGCCTTACACATGTGCCCTGGACCAGGTCCCACATGAAAGCAGGAGCCAGGGGCCAAATCTAGAGGAGGAGGCACATGAGAGGTGGCCCCGCGGAGGAGTCCAAGCTCCCTGAATCACATTCCAACCAAGTTTCTCTTTCGATTCTTTCATCCACTCAGCTCCTGCTAGAGTCTACACAGTCTCCGTTCCACCACACAGCCCAGCTGGTAGTCAGTGACAGTTCCAAGTGACACCAGTGGGTGTGATGTGCCCTCCAAGGAAAGCAGAGCCAGATCCTCAGAACCTGGGCTGGAACCCAGAGTCCACACTAGGTCTGATTGGAGTCCACAGGGGCTGACCGGTGTCTCCAAAATGCAACACAGGCTTTACTTTTGAGTCCTTTTGTCTGGTTTCAACTAGCCCAACAATTTTATTGTTCAACTTGCATTACTTTACATAGTTTATTTAACTTAAATACAACTCACTTTGTTGACATTTGTTTTTCCTTTGTTGTTTAGTGTATGTTCTAATGCACCAAAATGTAAACAGTACGGTGATAACAGTATACACTTCTTGTAAAGTAATTACCATGACCCTGTAGAAAAGGAGAAGCTAAGAATCACCATCACTTAAGCATCAAGGAGGTAACAGTGGTTTGCATACACAGTTGTCATGGTTAGGGTGTTTTGCAAGGGGAACAATACAGGGCACATTTTGTAACATTTTATAAGGAATCACACAAAGAATCATATACGAGTGCAGGAAATCTGTCCACTCTCTGAAGACCAAAGACTCCAGCTGAGGTCTGGATCCCAATATCCAGCATGAGTCCAGCTATAAACCTAGAGCCCCTAACAGTGCCTCTCACAAGTCCAGCTGGATCCCTAGAGACCACAACACAGTCTCATGCAGGCCTGCTTCCTGGATGAGTGCTGGGAAGGCCCAAAGGTCAGTGGTGGAAGCTAGGAAGTCTGTGCCAGTGAGATGAAGGGTCTATGCTAGCAGGCTGAGGGATCTGCACTGGAGCCAGGAAGCAACGCTCAAGGTAAGCACCAGAGCTCCC
>NDGM010985150.1:0-10391 GCA_002564305.1 Octomys mimax | reverse complement strand
TAGACAGGTGCTGTGGGTGGGGGTGGAGCCTGGAGAGCCTGCCCCCACCCTTTTGCCCAGTCTCTAGGGCTAAGAGGGAGGAGAAGTGCAAGTGGCATGCCATCCCAGGAACCCATAATTAGGCATGAGAGTCACAGCTCACCTGCTCCTGGACCATTGGGGCCACGTCTTGGTCCCATGCTGTCAGAAATTCATTCTGTACTCTGAACCTTGGCTCCTCAGAGAAACCTTCCTGGCTGCCTCATCTCATGTGGTCCTGCCCCATGGTTCTTTGTGGTCCTTCCTGTTGGATGTAGCAGCTGTGGGGACAGAGCTTTTAGCAAATCCACTGCTACAAGAATAGCCACAACTTACCTTGCACAGCTGGTGTGTTACACACTATCCAAGGCACTTTTCTGTGATTGACTTCTTTAAACCCAGAGGCCAAGTACTGCTCTATCTCCATTATAAAGATACAGAACCTATTGCACACAAAACTTCGGTATCTTGCCCAGGATCACACAGCTGAGTGGCAGAGCCAGAATGTGAACCAATGCGGTTCAGCTCTCAGTTTTCAAGTCCTAAGCCTATCTGCTATGTGTGTCCACAACACTTCCACTCAGGACTGCTTACCACTAAGTCCTCAATGTACAGGTCAGTGTCCTGCTATATTCTGAGTGCTCAGTAATATTGCTTGAATTTGACAATGATTGGAAGAATGAAGGCCAAGAATGTAAGGGGATTGAAGGAAGAGAAGCATCAATCCTTGGGGTAGATACATAACAGCTTATTTGGGAAGGTTGGGGTTTTCTCCTACTAAAATAGAAGCTCCACAAGAGCTGGGACTTTGGTTCTTTGCTATTTGATCGATGCCTAAAACAGCCCCCAGCACATTCTTACAGCTAGCAATTCTATGACATTACACTATATACTAAGTATCACTCTAAATATTTCACTTACAGTAATAATTCACTTAATTTTCATAACAGAAATGTAAAATATATACTGTTAGGATTATCATTTTGCAGCTGAAGAAGCCCAGGCAGAGATTAAGCAATTTTCCCATGGTCATAATAAGAAAGATTAGAATTCATCGGTGACTCTTTACCACCATAACCTACCCCTATTATGAGGAAGTCTAAAAATATTAAACAAAGAAGAACCAGCCACCGAGGGACTGAAGAACATCATCAGACTCCTTGCTGGAGAAGATAAGGATGGGGCCGGCCTTCTGCCGAGAACGGTGATATGAACATCCCTAATGCAACAATCCTACCTCCAGTCACCAAGGTGAATGGAAGGTTCCCCTTAAGGTGGTGGCCTTTTTGAGCTTGGTCAACATTTTGTTCTCCTCTAAGGACTATTAGTAAGGCCCCAAGGAATATTTCTTGAATGACTGTTCAGGGGAAGTGGAGGGAAGAACACCTAACTTTTCTTAGGAGATTCTTGAAGGCTTCCAGAGAAGGTTCTGTTTGTAACCATTTGCAGAAACATTTGCAGTAGGAACCCTGGACTTCCAGGCTGATTGGCCTTTGGTCCATACAGTCCCCTGTGGATGCCTGGTCTCCCCACAAGAATCCTGAATCCTGGAGCAATGGCCTCGCACTGCCTGCACCCACAGAACACCATAGATGATGGGGCAGGACTGCAGAAAGGGAACTCAAGAGGCTTGAGCACAGCACCTACCTCAGTCACCTCAGCAGCCTGTTATGGCTGCCATCCCAACTGCAGCTTCCATCTTTGTGATCACGCCAGCCACTGCCAGGGTCACATCTGGGATAATGTTAGGCATTGGTCATCTCCACTACTGTTTTGTCCATCACAACGCTGCTGACATTGTGATCAGACTCTGCTACAATTAATTCTCCTTATTTTCAGCCATATCTACTGACATCACCATCAAAACTACTAATGGTTATCATTACTAACAACATACACATGTATCCTACCCTGTGGTTGAAGGCAGAGGAATACCCAGGCTGGCTTTGACTGGCAGCCCGGTGAGGAAGGCAGGGTGTTTTGTGCAGATGGGGTAAAGCAGGCCCAGCCAGACACACTCAGCTCCATAACGTCATCCGGGTAGGAGAAAGTTCACAGAACAAGGACAGCTAACAATTTAATGCAGTGACTTCATAAGACAAATGGAGAAAGGCATCTTCTTCCTCTGTTTTTGAAGATTGTTTTTTGTCTAAGATTGCCAAGTTTCTTCTGTATTTTTAAATTTTAATTTATTAATATATGTGCCTAATATAAAATGTTTACATTATTTGGGGGAAGTTGATACATGTACATATATAATTTAAAAAATAGAGACATCTTGGCAAAAAAAAAAAAGGTGTGGGCAACTCCTCTAGATCAAATAGTCCGCTAGACACATTCCCAAATTTTAGTTCATTTAATCTGTATGGCAGCCTTATGATGTGAATATTGTCTTCATCCTTTAGAAAATAAAGATACTGAAACTCAGAGAAAGAAAAGGCTATCCTGGAGACTACCCGGCTTGTCAGTAGCTGGGTAGTCTCCTGGCCGCTGAGCCCATGATACGGGACAGGGAAGGTGTTCCATAGGAAATGCCCCATCCAGGGTTAGGAACCTTGGGTGTGTTCCTCCCACTGAGTCTCAGCATCTGTGCATGTCTGATCTAATAGCTAAATCTCTCTGGTTGTTATCTTGATCACCCTCTGGTATCATTGACTCTACCTCCTTCACAGTCTGGGTGAGATCAGCCCCTGGCCTTGGCACCTGCTGTTGAGATGGGTGAGCGCCCACAGTCCCCACACTATGCTAGGCACTTCCATTGACTCTGTCCTTTACTTTCCCCAAAATCCTGAAAT
This sequence comes from Octomys mimax, assembly GCA_002564305.1. Taxonomy (NCBI): domain Eukaryota; kingdom Metazoa; phylum Chordata; class Mammalia; order Rodentia; family Octodontidae; genus Octomys; species Octomys mimax. The sequence goes on along the minus strand of NDGM010985150.1, from coordinate 7,578 downwards.
GTGAAAATAGTATCTGTCCTCACTGATAGCTGAGGAAACTCGGGTCCAAGGCAGGGCTCCACACTTCTTCCTGGGTAGCTGCTGTACACTGAAGACAATGGAGGCTCTTGGGAGGGTTTGCTGCCCCTAGCCGGTCAGTCACCCATGGCTGTTTAGGTTTCCTTCTGTGTGCTGGGCTCCGCATCCATCCCACATCTTCAGTGGAGAAGGAGAGAACCAGCTTCTCTCATTGGAGAAGACTCTGTCTGGGACAGAGACAGATGTCACACAGCTTATTCTAGAGAATGGAGTGTCATAAAGGGTACTAAGTAAAGCCAGGAAGTGTAGTCACATGCCTCAGATGACACCACTGTGTGCCAAAAATGCCCAGTTCCAGTGGTTTCATGGACTCCTTGTAGGTATTCCCAGTGTGCCACAGAAAACTCAGAGACCCAGGAGGACAAAAGCCCTTTCTTGGGCAGAAGCCTGTCAAGAGTCTGTGGCAAGAGACACCAGGAAGATTTTAGGGGTCAGTCTTGGAAGTGGCCTCTTGCTCCATTGGTCAGCATCACCCATCTGGCCTTGTCTACCTGCCTAGAAAGCTGAAAAGGCCACCAAGCTGTGTGCCCATGAGGAAGAGAATTCAGGACCAGTGAGCAGGTCTGTGTCCCTCTCCTGCCCAGTGTGGAAGTAGGCAAGAGCAGTTTCCCTAGAGAAATGTCATCTCTGGGGAGACCTGAAGAGTGGACGGCAAGGAAGAATGGTAGGAGATTGGGTCAGAGAGCCACAGCCTACCTGCTGCCCAGGCAGCACTGAGCTCCAGAAAGGGCATAGTGGCTTGAGCCCCCACTCTGCCCCTGGGAACCAGAGCACTGCAGATGAGCACTGAGCCAGTGCAGGGGAGCCCTATGGGCTCTGCCTGGTGAGCTGGATGTCTTCTCTGGGGCTAGCTTCTTGGTTCCTTGCAGGCCCATCAGCCTAAGACTTTAACCCAAGATTTAAAAGACCAGAGATCAAAAGCAGATGCTCCTGGAAGAGGCTTCAGCCTTCCCAGCCCTCTGGGGACAGGGCTACAGAGGAGAAGGCAATTCATCATGGAAGCATGCAAGCCCCTGTTCAATAATAAACAGATGTCTTATGGGGAAAGGAAGGGCTGGGCGTCAGCCCCTTGATTCATTTGTCTCCCTCGCGAAGTCACCTTCATCCTGGGCTCCAGAGGGCAGACTCAGGCGCTTTGAAGCAGAGACATCCTGTCAGGGAAATGGAAACATTTCACGCTGTAAATCCTCAGGTTGTCAGAGAAACCCTAATGAGGGAGGTAGGGAGCACCCAGGACTGCATGGAGGGAGTGAGGACGGAGACCAGAGGGGATTCTAGGGGCCAGGAAGGGGGCCCCAGCCCCTCCTGAAATAAGCCCTTCCTTCCCTGGTACCTGGTGATGACAAGAAGCCAGCCCATCTCCCCATACCCCCTACCTGCAGCAATGATGTTTGGGATTCAGTGCCCTTGGCGCGGTCCATGATTTACATGTTTTGGTCAAGTCAAGCACCCTGAGGCGTTCATAACCTTCAGTTATGATGAAGAGCTGAAAATATTTAGACAAGTCAGAGAAGTGAGCATGATTCCCTTCCTAGACAGGACGTTTCTTGTTCCCTAGTTCAGAGAGACTGAATCATGACTCTTAGGCCCCTTCCCACCCACAGCCACAGATAGCTATTAGAAATAAATGTCACACACACACACACACACACACACACACACACACAGCTGGGACAGTGTCAAGGTTAAGGTCAGGAGCTTGAGAGTCAGTCCTATGGTTGGAGTTTCAGCTCTCTACTTACAGCTGGGTGACTTTAGGCAAGCCACTTAACTTCTCTGAGCTTCAGTTTCTGTATTGTAGAATGGGAAGAGCAGTAATAAGACCAACTGCCTGCTTGATTGTTGGAAGTAGTGAGTTAAAACATATAATGTGCTCAGCTTGGGCTTCCTGTTATTACTCTAAGATCTGCCTCCAAGGTAGATCTACACTCAGGCTGCAGATTATTAGCCTACTCTACTTCTGAGAAGCTGAGGCTTACAGAGGAAAAAGCTTGTCCAAGTTCTCATAGAACTGGAAGTCAGCTCCCCAGATCCCTGATGCGGGCACTTTATGCCCTGCTGCACCCTCATTCCCACGTTCTCATAGCTATTAACCAGGGGTGATGATGATGACATGGAGGAAAGGAAGGTTGGAGGCAGGAGACAGAGAACCAGGTAAATTGAGACCACAGCCTTCCTTGTAGGTGTATGGGAGAAAAATAATTTGAGTGAGTTTATAGAAGGTAAAAATCCTAATATACTGTCTTGTCTTATTAGCCATTGTTTTCTCCTCAACATAGAACCTAGCAGAGGGTAAGCACTTATCCTGTACAGGTTGTTATTATTGTCAATGAGTGAATGAATGAACAAACGAATGAACGGACGAACGAACGAATGAATGAATGAATGAATGAATGAAGCAAAATGAGGACTTCTGGACATGTTCAGTGTTTCTTGAAATAAAGGCCACAAAGTCAAGAGCTGAATTCAGAGAATGATTTATAAGAGATTCAGATGTTTCTGAATTTCCTCTGTGTGCAAAATCCAAAGGCCATAAATTCAGTGCTTTCACTAACACTGATCAAATTGGGCTTTTGCTAACACCAGCTCATTACCACCAAAGAGTGGTAGGGAGGAGAAGAAGCAAACCTTGCTTGCCACAATGGAGCCCACAGTCCAGTGGAGCGGGGGTAAAGTTCATTCCCAGGGCAAAGCAGCACATGTGTGTGTGCCCCTTGTGGTGGCAGAGAGCAACGAAAGCTTAGAAGAAAGGAGCCCCCAGGGGCTTGGGTTGGGAGAGGGCTCCCTGGAAGAGGTGGGTGAAGTGGTGAAGTAACACTTGGAACTGATGGGTTGGCGGCTGAGTCAGGCTCGAGTGAGAATGAAAGCACCTAGGGCGAAGGCTTGGACACCAGGATGGTCCTATGTGTGAAGAGACTAATTTGTATCCACCCTGCCATCTCTTAGATGCAAGAGAAGCCCTGACTTTGAGCAGGCAACAGCACACGCTGACGTTCTTTTATCTCACTTTCACTATTCTTGTCCAGTAGCTACAAAGCAGAGATTCTCTTCGGCTGTATGCCCGAGGTTGAAGGCATTCCAGACCCATAAATATTATTTCCCAAACCAACTGATGCATAAAACTAGACTTTGATTAAATATTACAACCAAGATTTGGTAATGGAGCATGAGACTGTCATTTATCAGTGAGAAATGTGGACACAATAATTCATTAAGCTCCTTTGAGCTCTATCTCAGCTCAGCCCTCAGGACAGAGGGGGCTTGGAGAGGTTATGTTTTGTTTTGACTGTTTGCAAGACTCCTTTCCAAACTGCTCCTGAAAACCATTAGCTCCCCAGGAGGCCCCAGGCTGCTGCCCTGCAAGTGTCCTGGCCACTGAGCCACTTGAAAGGCCTCCATTTATCACCACCTCCCTGCTCTCCCCCATCCAGCCAGGGACCTGAGGGGAGGGCGCAGAGAGAAGCTTCCCTGCTGCATTAAACTACTGCTCCTCCCACCAGCCAAGGACCTGCATGAGTGGGAGCCCAGCGCCCGCTCGTTCAGCCATGCCATGAAGCGGATGATGTGATGGACACTGGAGATGCCAAGGGGATGAAATGAACACAGCCCTGCCTGGCTCTCAAGGTGGCCACATCCTGAAAGAGGGACCAAAAGTCAGTGACCTCTATGTAGTGATACAGACTATAAGGACAGAAGCACCAAGGGGATGCCTCCCCTCGCCTGGGAATCAAGGAGGGTTTCCTGGAGGAGGTGAGGGAAACTGAGAATCAAAGGGTATTCAGGAGTTGTTTAAGAAGGACAGATGAAGTATTTGGGTTATATGGGACAGTGGGTGCTGAGTTGTAGGGGAGAGAGAAAGCATGAACAACTGAACAACTGAAATAATTTTGGTCTGACTTAGTCTTAGAATAGGAATTAAGTGGTAGCAAGAGCTAAGGATAGAGAAACAAGCTGGGTTGGGCCATTGGGTTCTTTTTTAAAAAATGTATTTAATAAAGGGTCTACAGGGTCTCACTACACAGATCAGACTCATAGCGATCCTCCTATTTTCAGACTCCCAAGTGTTGGGATTACAGGTGCACGCCACCATGCCCAGTCTCAATCACCATCTCAGCATGCCCCAGGGGCAGGGCCAGCACAGCACATTGGGGATCAAACCCCAGGCCCTGTGCTCTGCCTAAGCAGGAGCTTTAGTCCGCTGAGCTATCTGGCCGGCTGTTGGTTCTTCTCTTTTCTTTTCTTTTCTTTTCTTTTATTTCTTTTTGGTACCGGGGTTTGAATTTTGGACCTTGCACTTCCCAGGCTTGCACTTGTGCCACTGAGCTAGATCCTCACCTCCACTCACTGGGTTCTTGAGCCTTATCTTTCATGGTTTTGAGTGGCTGGAGGGGAGTTTCCATGATCACATTTTTGGCTTAGAAAGATGAGGGGGCTACTGCATGGAGAATGAATGGACTGCAGAGCTGAGAGCTGAGGATTGGGATGAGCCACATGTCATCCACACTGTGTCCCTGGGGACCAGAAGCAAATATGTGTGTTGTGGGAGGGGACTGCTAGGATAGCTTGTGGGTGCCACTGCTATGGGCCATGCCACAGTAGCTTCAAACAAGGAAGGTCTACTTCCCATCTGTGCTGCATGCCTGTCACGACTCAGATGAAAACCTCAGAGCAGCCACTACCAGAACATGGAGAAGGAAAGAGGATGCCACATTGCCCATGGCTTCCTGAAGGTGCCGTCCCGCAGTGACAGGGACCATTCCCATTCCCATTTCATTGGTCCAAGAACATTCCATGGCCCATCTCATTTTCAAGCAGGTTAAGAAGGAACCACCCTATTGATTCTGAGAAGATAGCAGGACCTGGCTATAGAGACACGCCACCCTAGCAAGCCACTGGAGATGCAGTGGCTTGCCCTCTCCAGAACTTGACAAGCTTTGGTCTAAGGCTTTCAGAACTCATGTCCCTGTGTCTGGTCACACCTCATCCTCCCACCCACCCTGCAGGGCAGGCACAGTCAGCCCTTCCAAGTTGCCAGGCTCAGCTTCCTGAAATCTCTGTGGAAAGAAAATGACTAGCTTATGGGCTGCAGAGCCCCTGGGAGAGTGGATGTGGACCTCCCACATGTTTTGTATGCATTTCTTACTTTCACTGAAATGAGTAATAAGAGCAACTTGCTAAATAAAGATGAAGCCTATGGCATTTACACATCTAAGTGAGACACCCTGGGGAGACTGAGCAGTGCGCTTGCATTTGCCATCCCTCTGGGCATCTGCTTCCCTGTAGTTGGACCAAGAAGACGGAAATGTTTTTGCTTCAGTACCGACACTGAATGTGCCCAGGGGCATTTATTTTTTCTGCTTCTGATTAGCCTGTGACGCCGCTGAGGGCTTCAGCCTCCTGGTCGCTCAGGATCTCAAAGTAGCACCCCAAGAGGCAGCCTCTCTGCTTTGAAGTTCCCGGATCCAGGGCTGCGCTTACTCCTGTCCCATCTCCCAGCCATTTCTCTCAGCCTTCCTTTTTGACTCTTGAGCCCTTGACATGTTACTGTCACCTGTAGGTCTGAGTGGAAATAAAATCATCAGGATGACTTGAACACCAAGCCTAGAACATGTATTTTAAGCTAGAGAACCAAGACAAGGCCGAGGCCAAGGGCTGTGGGAGAACCCATTTGTCAAATCCCAGCCCCACTGCTTCCTGGCGTGTAGCCTTAGAACAGACTCTCCACATCTCGGGAACTCCATTTTTTGAACCACAGCCTGGGGTTGTGGAGACAGAGCTTTTGGGGTGTCGAGAGGAGCGAGCCAGGGAATTCATGCCAGGCCCTGGCACTGTGTCTTAAGTGGTAAAAGCTAGTGACGGGCATCATTTGTAGGTTTTTCAAGGAGCGCTCACACTTGAGAAGAGTGCTGCACTACTACTGACTTGCCCAAGCTCACACTGTTGGCACCGGGAGTGGGTGTCCTCCTCTTGAAGAGATGAGCCACCTCCTGGAATGTTCTCCTGCAGCCTGCCAGCCCCTGGCTTCCTCGAGGGAGTTACCTGCTTCATCCTATCGATACCTTCTGCTTTGTCCCACAGGCAGGCTCGTGCTCTCTCTCTCTCTCTCTCTCTCTCTCTCTCTCCTTCCTCCTTGCTCAAAAGAAAATATTCTTTGCCCACTACTCACTTTGGCCATTTCCCAGTGACCCAATTTGGAGGTCTGTGTGCCCCCTGCTGCCTCTTACAACTGCACGCTATGTCTGCAGCCACAGAGCTCACCATCTGCGTTGGCAGCACCTGAACCCTGGCCCCGAGCTCTGGTGGGCTGGCTGCTTCTGCATGCGTAGAAGCTCTCTCTGTGTTATACTGCAGGTGACTGAGACACAGGCAGGCACACCCATTTGCATAGCACAGTAAGGAGACCCATCCAGAGGTCCTGTATTTCAGTAGCTTCTCCTCCACCCTGTGAGGCAGATGGACCAAAGGAGGGAACAGAGGAATAGACTCTGGCAGGGCTCTGGGCTCCAGCTGTTGAGGCCCGAGCCAGGGAGATGTGGTTGGGAGGAAAAGAGAATGAACAGACAGCCTCAAGGGACAGATGCTGGGGGAGTGGACAAGGTCAGCATGGCAGGCGCTTGGGCACATGTGTGGTTGCTGCTGTGAAGTCCCTGTGTAATGGCAATGCGGGGGGCATGCGGCAGGAGGTGCTTCGGCTTTGGAGTCTTGTGTTCGTTTGTGTTTACATAGAGAGTGGGATTAATTAAATGCTACAGGGTTTCCTCTGTTGCTGAAAATAAACCCAGCCAGCCCCCAGCAGTGTGGCCCACCTGCCTGCCTGCTGCGAAGCGGGTGTCTATTGGACTTCTGCAGGGAGCAGAGGGCAGGAGGCACACAGGGCTTCCCCCACAGGGATTAGTGTGGCAGCCACCTTGTCCCTACCAGCAGCATGTCAGAGCCAGATGTGGGCTGTGCAGATGCACCACCATGTACAGACAGTCAGAGACAGACACAGACAGGCATGTCTAGCCACATTAATGGGCGTGGGTCACCTGGGTACGTGGTTACGCACGGGCATATGGACACAAAGGCAGACGCCGTGGGCACATGCAGACCTGGGAGGCTGCTGGCCACGTAGTACAACAGGGATAGCCTGGCCATGCATGCTCAGGAAAATCTGGCCCTTGGGTCATTCAGGACCCAGAAAAACACGGTCACCCAGGAACATGGCCCCCGCCCCACGGACTCACCAGGATAAACAGGGACACGACTTAAGAATCAGAAAGCCCCAGTGTGCTCTTCAGTATACCTTTTGCTGAAAGCATGACCTTGGGTTTGTTTCTTTACTTCTCTGTGTCTCAGTTTCTTCCAATATAAAGTGGAATATCCATACATCAACCTTTTAGAATCCTGAGAACAAAACTGAGAAAATGAATATAAAGTTCTTAACAGAGCTCCTCGTACATACTAAGCACTGTACAGACATTGACAGCATGATTTTCTCCTAACACACTCAGGGGTCCT
>NDGM010985132.1:0-10328 GCA_002564305.1 Octomys mimax | reverse complement strand
TTCAGCTTGTTCCAAGTAGGTGCTTTAGACCACTGAGCCATCTCGCCAGCCCTGGAATTTGTTCTTATAAAGCTAAGAACAGTAATTCAAAATAGTAATACTATGCCATAAATTATATTTTTAAAGTATTTTAAATTTGTTTTTTGTGCTTAAAGCTTATAACATGCCTTGCAGAGAACCAAATCAGAATAGCATTATAATTACTTTATCAATTTTTCTGAGCAAATAAAGGACAGAAGTTAATATTATCAGTCTACCAATACTAAAGTCATTATTTCCTGGAAGATAATTGGTTTCTATACCACTACAAGAAAATCTAATATGTGTGGGCTACTCATTGTCTGAGACAAACCACTCTCTAAAGTACTGTATTCTATAAATGATGTCTTATTAAATTCAAAATCAAAGACATATATTCATAAACTTATTGTCTCCTGTAGACCCTGAACATTTGATGAACAAAATAAAGATTTTATTCTCCTGTATATTTTGAAAAAAAGCTTTAATATAGAAAAGCAGTAACTGATATTATCAAGCATATATTTAGATGCAGGTACAAGGCTGGAAATGCAGATGTATCATTTTAGTTCAGCTTAACCTACAAAAAGGGCTATAGAGTAGATTATTCCATTATTCTGATTTTATGGTTACAACAGTTATCTCTTATAGCAACTAAGCAACTTGCCTTGAATACCTAATTTGTGTTTGAGGAGATTTTACTCAGGGACTTAAGTTCTTTGCTGTGTATTACAATGACTAAAGTTTAAAAACTATTTGGATGAGCTGAATCTTCCCCATAGTTTCTTTCCTTTGATCCGTTTTATACTTTTAGCTCAATTTCTTGGATGGGAACAAATTTTTTTATTTCAGCAATTATTGTTCAGAAAAACATGAAAAAACGCAAGATTTTTGCCCCTTCAGATAGCCGTCTAGATAATTACATATGAAATCATTAATTTTATTACAAATGAAAATGATTTTGAATTTGGAACCTAATTTAAATGGAGAACAGGTAGTAGTTATTCAGGCAGAGTTGATATTCCATTATTTTATGGAATGATTTGGTGAAAATTGGGCCACAATGACATGCAGGCCATGCACTGTGGGCTTCAAGAACTACTTGCTTTGCATGCCCAGCGCCTTCCTCACGGTGCACACTTCTGCAGTGTTCAGTAGTGGCAGAGATGGAGATGGGGGTGCTGCTGGTGTTGCCACCACTCAGGATGATTTCAGAAGCAGCCCAGTGCTGGCCAGATGGTTGATGAGCCCTGGACCATCAGCACAGCACCTGGCAGCCATGTAGCACACTTCATTTCACAGTCTCAGCCAGGATTATGGGGAGCCTCTTGTAGTCCTAACACTCTGGGAGGATAAAGAAAGAGGACTGAAAGCATGATCCCATCCTGAGCTACACAGAGTTAGAGACCAGCAGGGGACAGAGTGAGTCTGTGCCTCAAGAAACAAATGACAGTCTCAACTGGCCACGCATATTTTCTTCAATAACATAGATATGATTTGCTTGAACTAAAATGGTGCCATCCTCTCAGACTTAATTGAATGTCTCTAAAATTTTAATTTATTCTCCCCATTGTTAAAAAATAAATAAAAATTTGTAAGTATGGCTATAAAATGAATTAATACTTTACAATCATGAGTTTGCAGATTAGGCAAAATCTACATGGCTGAAATAAAAAGAGGAAAAGTGGTCCTTATGATTCTAAGAGCATAAATGATAGCAAGAGCAACACATAAGAAGAAAATATTTTATGTTATTGATGCATATAATTTAGTATACCAGAAAAGTTTTGATTGTTGTAATGAAAATAACGGAGAGATGAAATTTCAAGAATGGTAAAAGTCAAATCTAGACCTGGTCTCTATTTTGCACACTTGAGTATTTTAGCTTACTTTTAAATTTAATTATACTAAAATTAAATAAAATCATAATTTCTGATCCTCAGTTATACTAACTACATGTCGAGTTTTCATGACTACACATGGTTTGGGGAATAAAAAATATATAGAAAATTTATACCACTCTTGTTCTTTCTTGTCAATATAAAATAATGCTGATGAACTAGTACTGAAAATGTAAGGAACTTGATAGATTTGCGATTTTTGTTTGAAGGTATAATTCAAATACACCTATGTACACACTAAGTATTAAAAGAATACGTAGAAAGAATTCTTCTCACATAGAAAAAGTTGACAATAACCTAGAGTCACTCATGAGAAGTAAAAATATAGTCTTTGAGTTAGTTAGTTTTCCTTTCACCGGGAAATAATATCTGACACTTATAATTGAAGGAAACAGAAGTCTGCATTGCCTTGCAGTTTCTAGGAATTAGTCCATGATTGGCTGGATCCAACAAAAGAAATTCTCAGGGCAAGAGTACAGAGGAACAAAGCTCTCTACTTCAGGGTAGCTGGTAAGCAGAGAGAGTAGTCACAGCACATGGGAAGGGGCCAAGAAGCAGAGGGAGAATCCGGGGTAAAATATCCATGACCCGTGGAAACACACAAAGAAATATGCTGTCTTGGTTACTCTTCCCTCGTTGCTGGGACAAAATCCCCAACACCCAAAAATAAGGAACGAAGGGTTTATTTTGCTTGCAGTTCATGGATGTTTCAGCCCATGCTCAGCTGGCTCCAAAGCAGAGTGGCACATGCGGAGGACAGCCATTCATTGCAACGGCGAAGAGCAGAGGGGCAAGCAGCAGCTGTGGCAGCTAGCTGGCCTCTTTCCCTCCTTACACTGTAGTGTAGATTACCCACCCCAGGACAGTATAGCACTTCTACCTGCAATTCCAGCATTGGCTCAAGAATCAGTCACAAAAACAAACAAACAAAAGGCTGGGAGATTGCTCAGTAGAATAAGCACTTGGCTGGCAAGTGCAGGGTCCTGAGTTCAATCTCCGGTACACACACACACACACACACACACACACACACACACAAATCAGTCACAAACTTCAGCAGCTGCCCCATGACTGCACGAGGCTTTGGGGGGACAACTAGACACAAACCATAACACATGCTTTATGATTCCCCTCAGAAACTCCCCAATTAAACAACCTGACAAAATTAAGCTTCATCAAAACAGTCATGCCCACAAGTGAAAAATACATACTGTTTTAGTTATCAGGAGTAGAAACATACTATTGTAAAGATAGTAAAGGATTTTGAGGCGCTGGTGAGATAGCTCAGGGGCATAAGCACCTGCCTGGCAAGTGCAAGTTTTTGATTTCCATCCCTGGTTCACAGAAAAAAGAAGAAAGAAAAAAAAATTTGGATCTAAAGAGACCCTGTGTCTTGTTTGGCTCCTGTTATGGTTTGTATCTAGGTGTCCCCCCAAAACTTCATGCAGTCTTAGGGCAGCTTCTGGTTTTTGTGATTGATTATTGTGTGTGTGGATGCTGACCTGCTCTGTGGCAGGTAATTTGCATCACAGTGTAAGGTGGGAAGAGAAGCCAGGTACCTGAGCTGCTGCTACCCCTCTTTTGTGCTCTTGCTCTTTGCCACTGCCATGAAACTTTGCTCTCTGCCTTGAACCCCTCTGCCTTGGAGCCAGCTGAGTGTGGACTGAAACCTCCATTAACTGAGCTAAATAAACCTTTCATTCCTTCAATTTGCATGTCGGGTATTTATTCCAGCAATGAGGGAATTGTAACTAAGACAGCTCCTTCATCTGCTTTGAAACTACTGTATTTTAAAAGATTTGCCCAAGCATTACACTTGTCAAACACAGAAGTTGAAAGCAGAAAGTACTCATTTATTCTTTTATTTTATTAATATGCCATCAACATTACCAGTTACATATTCTGATTTTTCCTTTTTAGCCAACTCTCTTTGGAAACAATCCTATTTTTATATTTCTAGTATATATTCATTTTTTAGCATCTTACAATTGTCCACTTAAAATATAGTTTAAAGAATAACTGAATTTCAGTCATGTATGAAAAAGAAAGAATGAAGACATAACACCAAGTTTTGAAAAAATTACTTCCCTGAATGGAGTTAACAATGAAGAGCAAGAACCTTAGGTGGGAAGAATGAAAAAGTTGTTGAACTGTAATTCACATATGCAGCTCATCAATTATCTTTTTTTTAGACCTGGTCTCACTATGCATTTCAGGCTCGCCTTGAGCTCACTTTGCAGGCCAGGTTGGCCTGGAACTCACCTTCATCATCTAAAGTCAGTGTTCAGAAGGGATGGTGTGACAGGTCTGGTCCACCTTGCCCAGCTGCATTTTGTCAATGAAGATGCAAATCGAGTCATCTTGGGTATAGCAAGAGTTTTCTATAGCCATCATCACATCAGCTTTGGAAGATTTTCATCATAATTAAATAAATTCTGTACACTTTATTACTCCCGCCCATTCCTCCTTTCCTGAAGTTCTGCAGATAAGAGGTCTAGTGTCTTTCTCTGTGAATTTGTCTTTTGTGAACATTTCATGGCAGCAGACTCACAAACAAGCAGTTTCTTGGGACTCCTTTCTATCACTTAGTCTACTGTTGTTAACATCCATCTATGTCATGCCACGTACTAGGACAAGATGGCTGTTTCATTGCCCAGTTATATAAATACATTATGCATTTCCACCAGCTTTACATGGATATACCATATATTATTTATTAATTAGTTGATGAAGATTTAGATCCTTTTTATATTTGACTGTTATGAATAACACTTCTCTGAATGTTTGTGTATGCCTATTTTGTGGGCAGGTATTCATATTTCCCTTCGGTATCTGCTTCTCAAGAGAACAGGTGGGCCATGTAAGCACTGTTTATCGATGACAGAAAATTCGACAAAAGAACTGCACCATTTTACACTCTCACAGGCAATTGCAAGGGTTTTAGTTTCTACTCTGTCTTGCTGATTACAGTCATTCTGGTGGAGGTAAGAAATTATGTAGCATGGTGGGTTTGATTATAGATTTCATTTATTGAGGGACAATGACATTAAATACCTTTGCACATACTGCTAATTTTGTTTTGCTCCAACATTAATTGAAATTATTTGATGTGACACCAACCAGAATTATACCTTTTAAAATTACATGTACTGTACCTGTCTTGACTGAATAGTTTTAAATAGATAACAATGAAAAGACAATGTGAAAAACTATCTATTGTTAGCTTTTGTTCAGGTACTTATGTTAAGAATGAAGTTCTTTCCCTGAAAGTTATCTCGTTGACCTAAACATAGAAATAGTGTTGGAATGCCATTAGTCTAGTCATGAGTGCCTGCCAGAGACCTAGTCTCCACAGAACTTAGTCATTCTGGAAAAATGAAAACAAAACAAATCAGATTTTAATTTTTAACTGATAGAAAACTGAATGAGGGTCAGCCAGATAGCTCAGTGGATTAAAGTGCTTGCTAAGGCAGAGACAGTAACAGAGTTCAGGCATGGTGGTGCGCGTCTGTAATTCCAGTGCTTGGGAAGCTGAATACAGGATGATCACTGTGAGTCTAATTTGTGTAGTGAGACCCTGCAGACCCCATACTAAATACATCAAAAACACCAAAAACTGAATGGCATACTGAAGGCATTGTGTTAAGGAAACAAAAGTGAACCTCTGAGATTAGTGATAGTACCATGACTTGTGCTGAGATTCTGAAAAGAACCGGATGTTTGAACCTTTCCAGGACCAGTAGGGCAAGTGTAGATGTAAGCTGATGAAGCAAAGCAATAAAGTAATGGAAAATGAACTTAGTCTGTTTCTGCACAGAAACATATAAATGCCTTGGAAAGGTAGGGTTAGGATAGTAAATGCAAAAATAATAGTCAAACCTGGTATTTTTCTATAGTCAGGAAATCAGTCCGAGAAAATATGATGAACCCATATACTTTTGGAGGTAAATCAGCAAGGGTTACAAAACATTCCAAGATACAATTAATTTAGGCCTAACTCAAAGGAGATCATATACAAATAGAAAAGTTCAAGCTTTGTCTGTAATTATCTTTGGTTTTACATATTCTGAAAGACAGTCTCATGATTAAAGAATACCACAATTACAACACACAAATTATAATTATTTTTAAAATGATCTTATCTATTTCCTTCCTAGTACTTTCTCTAAAACAAATTTTTAAGATAAAAAGCATTTAGCACATTTAGTAGTGGTCATATCCAGGCACATCATCATCTTGGGGACTAGAATGTAACCAATTTTCATGTGACACAATGAATTTAATTAGCTATATTTTACTATTTTGCAGTGATATATAAAGTTGAAATATTATTTTTATAATATACAATGTAATCTGACATATATATGTCGGATTACAGTATATATATATATATATATATATATATATATTCTGAATTTTCAGCCTAGATAAAAGATTTCACAAATGCAGTATTAATTTTATCTTGCTAACTGTAATTGCTTTAACTTGTAATACTGTATCTGATATTCAAAGCTATATCTAAAATAACAAGCTGAGAAAATGACAATGACATGTTCTAATTTGATAGGCTAGAACTTACACATATACACACACACATTTCAACCATGCATTCCTAGTAATACAACATAAGCAAGAAATCCATGCAGCTACAAATGTGGCACAAACATTATTCAATCATTCATACTGCCCGAATATACAACAATGATATGAAGGTGATCTGTATCAAGCTATCAAGCTGTAATAATTTGTTTTCCTTGTGGCTGGGCTACAGTGCCCAGGAATTTCATAAACTCCAAAGAAAGGCTGTTTTCCAAAAACAGTGTAGATGTTGCTGAAAGGATATTTCTTGGATGTAGTTCATATTGACAATCACTTGAATTCAGTAAAGCATAACAACTGAGGGCTTCATCCAATCCACTCAAGTCCTTTAGCAAAAACTGAGGTTTCCAAGAAAAAAAAAAAGAAAGAAAAGCTCTTGAAGGATGCTGCCTAGAAAGTCTGCCTAAGCTTTCACTCTGTTGCTCTGCATAATTCAAACCCTAAACTAAAACATCAACTTTTACTTGTCCTCCACTGAACCTACCTTTCAGATTCTGGATGTGTTGGGTCCCACATCTTATAAATAAATTACTAAAACTGGAGTCTCTCTAAGCTCCCCCTCCCCCTTTTCCCCTCCCCAGTCCTTGTTTTCACTCTCCTCCCTTCTCTCCACCCCTTCCTGCTCCATCACCACCTCTATCCCTGCTATGTTCAAGTCAATTTCTAACCATGGCAGGTAAGGCATTCTGCTGGTTGTGTTGGCCTAGAGAACTCTGATTCATGTGTTTTACATTCCCAATTAACTGTCATTACCAAAGCTCCTTGGCTTCAATCCTAGAGACCTGCTTCTAGAAAGTTAGAAAGTCATTTTGCTTCTCTACACAATAATATTAGTAATAATAAGTAGCATGCTTTTCAATCAATAAGGATAATACAAATTAGTTGGTAACATCAATAAGATATTGTGAAGATAAATGAAAAACATTAGAAATGTGTTTTGCAGTCTCCAGGAGGAAATTATCCTATATAAACAGAAAGTATTATCACATTATTCAAATACATATAAATGATTTAATACTTCATATCGAATACAAATCAAGTAGTAACTGCACTAATAGGAAAGACCAGCTCAGAACCTGAGCACTTGGAAATTTTCATCTGCAATATTTATATGACTTCAATAAAGCAATGATTTAAGGCCTTTAGCGGTTTCCTGTGTGTAAGCATGAACACTAAAAATAAGGTAATGAAAAAAGGAAAGTGGTAGATTATTAAGGCAACTTACAATTAGGGAAAATTAACTTAGTAATGATCAGCATATATTGTTCCCAGTTTACTCTGAGGATAGAATTAAGTACTACACCACTGACTGACTCACATCAAAATCTTTTTCCTGAAAAGAACTAACAGTCACTCAAACAATCGCGATTTCATGCCCTCTTGGAGTTCTTCATCATAGATATTGAAGAGAACCCAAAATATTTATATTTACAGGCTCATAATTGCAGTTTATAAATAAACACATAAATATATATACACAGCAACCTAGTGAATGGATGTGATCCCCTACATAAAAACAAATAAAGTCTTATTTTTTTAAATTATGAAATATTTCCATACCTGATGATAACTAGAGGATTTGTAGAGGAAACTTTCAAGACCTCTTTAGGAAAAAAAAAACCTGAAGCACCAAATTTATAATATACTAGTGTACACCAACAATATATTTTCATTGTTTGTCTAGGTGAGGAGGAAGAGTAGGTATATTTAACACACATCACTACATAAATGCAGTTATTATCAGAGTTGACTTGAGCCCACCACAAGGATGAGGATATTGTCAAAGTGCTCCATCCCTTGTAAAGGGCAAAAGAGAAATTGCAATTTACAAACCAAAGGTTTATGTCAAGGGAATCAATAATTATTTTGGACAGAATGTCAGTAGGAGAAATTGATTATTTGGAAATGAAATGAATATTAAACATTTGGTGCTAAAATAAGGTTAAGTGAGATTAATGAGAATTAGTACAACTGCCAGAAAAGTAAGAGGCTGTGTAGCATAACATGTGGAATCACATTTTCAAATACGTATCAGTAGATGAGAGTCAGTGTTGAATTTGGAAATGGCTTGCCCACCCATAATAAAGTCATCTGAGAGACAGGCCAAGAAAAGGCAAAAGAATTTAAAAAGGGAATAACTTTTACTCTAAACCCATTTTCAACATTGTCAATATGTATACTAAAATCACCTAAGATTAATAGCCTATGTGATTCTAGAGAGAATTGAAAAAGAAAATCTATGAATTCATTAAGAAAACTTGCAATTTCTCAAAGAAGTCTGTAAATTAAAAGTTTTCTGAAAGTTGTATCCTGGGAGAAGGGGGTTGAGATGTTTTCAAGTGGAAGAATACTCCATTTAAAATTAAACTTCTAATTCTAACCTTCACAGACTAGCAGACTGAAACAAACTTTCGATTTATGAGATCCAAAACAAGATGTTATTTGCCTTGGAGCCTTATTATGCAAGTCAATCCCAGCCATCGTTAGAATGTTGAGTTTTGCAGTGACACTGCAATGTGAATAGTAATCATTCAATGATATAGTTTTTCATTGTACCATATTACAAAGAACTCAATATGAAATACACAACTGTACATACAAGTATTTGGATTTAATCTCTTCATTCAGAGACACATACTAACACAAACTTCTACCAAAAACTATCAAATAAAATTAATGGTGTATTTTACAAATGGACATTGCTCTCCTTTTCATGTATTTGAAAGTATATCATTTCTTTGCCTCTCCTTCTTTCATTTTGTGGTTCGGAATGATCTAGCAAGATGGGTGAATTCTAAGTTCATCATCACAGATAAAGCAATTGAAAATATGAAGTACATTTATTCCCATTCTTGTAGATTTTTATTTCAAGGCCAGAACTAGATTATAGATCCATGTAATTTTATTACAAAAAAATTATTTCTTTAGTGTTTAAAGTGCTCTCGCTTTCATAATACAATGGAAAATCTCAGCAGTCACAAAAACCAGCCCATGTGAAGACTGGCTGGGTGACAATGCGTGGAGTCTCAGTTATCCATCTGTACACTGGGCAAGATAACAGTACACAATCATGATGGCTCTACATAAAATACTTCGGCAAAGTGCAGCATTTGGTAACATGCCTGCTATCTGCTAAACACCATTGATTACTAAATGTGACCACCATTACTTTTAGAAATGCACCCTAGAAAATTGCAATATATATTGTCTGTTGTATAAAAATAACAAGGGGGATTTTAGAATATAAAAAGTATTGATTTAAAAAATTAACTACCTATAGTTCAACAAAATGTGAAGGAAAATATCCTGATTTGCCTTCATAAACATTGTCTTGACATTGGTGTCTCTAGAAAAGTTTTTTTTTTTAAATATGTGATAAAGGGGCTGCTCAGTGGCATAAGCACCTGCCTGACAAGTGCAAGGTCCTGAGTTTGATCCCCAGTACCAATAAATACACAAATAAGATTAACATATCATTACACTTGTCAATCAATATTCATGTGTTTCTCAGCTGGGTTTTATATGCAAAGTTTTAACCCAGTAATGTAATAAAAAGATGAGCCATTCAGTGATTATGCCAAAGGAAATCTCCCAGGGGCCCTTGGCGAATTGTGGCACTCTGTGCCACTACCAAAAATTATTAATCTTCCTCCAAATTGGATTGCTCAGATACTGACCTACAGCAAATATGGACCAAGTGAAAAAACTGTATCTCTGCTAATCATAGAAAGGAATTCAAATGTCATAGCATATGGGGCTGGCGAGATGGCTCAGTGGTCTAAAGCACCTACTTGGAACAAGCTTGGCGAA
>NDGM010985102.1:0-14502 GCA_002564305.1 Octomys mimax | reverse complement strand
CTGCAGATGAAACACAGGGCTTTCTGAGTTACCTCTCTAGCCCATTTTTATTTTCTTATTTTGAGACAGGGTCTTGTTAAGTTGCCCAGGCTGATGGCTAGTTTTCAGTCCTGCTTCAACTTCCCCAAGTGCTGTGATTATAGGTGTGTGCCACCACGCCCAGCCTAGGTTGCCTCTTCAACTAAGGATGGTACTTACAGAAAGGCAAAGGTCCAGGTGTGCTTTGGAAGGCATTGGTCCAGTGACGCTTACCCATTGGTTGCTGGCTGGCCCATGACTAGGAGTTTCCTCACACTTTAGAGGTGACAGCTATACATGACTAAGGGAGTTCTTCTGGCCAGGGTATACACGAGTCAGTTTTCCTGTTGTTGAGACACAGTGCCTGGCACCCCCAACTTCAAGGAGAGGTTAATGTAGCTCATAGTTTCAAGGGATTCAGGACATGATCAGCTGGCTCCCAGGCAGAAATGGAGGAAGGGCACCAGGGAGCTAAGCTGTGACATCATGGAGTCCAGGAAAGAGAGTGAGGCACTGTGTCAGGGACCAGACATAGACCTCAAAGCCACTGCCCCAAGGCCCACCAGGCATTCTCAGAAGTGTGCTCTACTTATCCTCTGGGTAGCTCCCAGTCCAATCAAATTGAGTTAATGAGGTGAAGTGTCACAGTATATAACCTATGCAGTATATAACTTGTTTGGGCTTTAATGCCCAGTGGACACCATCTTATACTTCTTAATTTCATCCTTGAAATTGTGTTTTGTACATGAAGTCTAATGGGACATTGGAGTGTGCCCTGGGAGTTTGTCACCTCCTAGACTCTCTGGGAGAGGTTTTGGCCACCTGACCCAAAACCCTCATGCTGCTCTCACTGCTGCAGGAGCCTGACAGAGGTACAGGAGTGCTGGGTATGCACCATGCTGTGGGGCAGGGCCCCAACGAGGCTCCATGTTTGTTCTGAGGATGACACCCTGGCAGAGGGAGTCCCTCATGAAAGAGCAAATAAACATCCCTGAGACAGGTCAAGTACTGGAGCTTGGGGAAGAGAAGGAAAAGCTTGTGTCCTGTTTTCTGAGCAAGAGAATCCAAGTGTTAATTTTGCACTGCACACCACATATTATGAGACCTAATCTGTCCCTGCACTGGGGACAGGGCTTGACAAGGCCACAATTCTGGAGAAGGCTCGAGGGCAGAGTAGCAGAGAGTGGCAGGCAGGGAAGTGGGAACCACCTGCCACTGTGACAGAGCCACACGACTCCATGTCGGCAGGTGCTGTGGCAGGGGTCCTACCTTATTGAAGCAGTTTTGTTGACACCCTTGTGTTGCCCCTTTTTTTGGGGGTGTTGGTTTTAGCAGCCCAGTGCTAGCTTCGACCGACGGGCACATCTGATCACAACTTCAATTCTCTGCAAGCCCCCAGGGACCTTCAGTTGTACCTGGCTGGACTTTATCTCCTTTGCCAGAAGAATCAGTGAAATCTGCAACATTTATACATAAGGTCACTGTGAAGCTTTGTGAGGATCGTATTCCTCCCTGATGCGCCATAACGCTTATTCCTTCTTATCTGGGGGCAAAGTTGCAGGTATCCAAAGGCCTGGGCTGGTGTGTGTCTGTCAGCCTGGTCTGCTCTCAGCTCTCACTGGGACACTTGGCAGAGGGGTGACAGAGCCAGGCTGCTGCCAGGCAGGGGGGGGGGTAACACAAGGTGTGTGGGCCTGGAGCACTGCCCCAGTCAGCAGAGGACACTCGGGTGGTGTGCAGGGCATGGGCCAGATGGCTGAAGGGACAGGAGGCTGGGGATGGTACAATAGGCAGAAGGGACAATGAGGAAGGGGGAGGGACATCTGCAGAGGCTGAGTTCCATGCCTTGAGTGGTGGGCACAGTACTCTGACTCCTGTGCCTGGAGTCATGCCCCCACCCTGCTGTTACTTAGTGTGCACTGTGGTGGCAGGAAGACACTCATGTCTTCGTCATACGGGCACTGTGAGGCTGGACCACACTCGGATCTCAGATTGACACCGAGCGAGTACTCACCCACATCACTCCTGCCCCTGCATGCCCAAGTCCCTTCTGTTAACTGGGCCTCAGTGCAACCACTAGTCACATAGGCAGGGGACTGATTCGCTGGGAAGTAGCATAAATACTGGAGTCAGATTACCCGGCGTAGTGTTTACTAGCTGTGTGTCCTTGGGCAAAGGTACTTGACCTCTCTGTGCTTCAGTTTCCTTGTCCGCCAAAGGAAGGTAAGAATAATACATATTTCATGAAAATGGTGGGGAGCCTTGGTTAGTCAACATGAATTATGGTATGTAAAACAGTGCCCGGAACATAGTAAATTTCATGTTAAAAGCATGGGTATTATTACCGCATGCAACATGAGATAGTGCTAATGAGGGCCTCTAGTCTATCCTTGGAAGTGGCCTTGGAGGTATGTACAGGTTTTGCCTGGGAACCTGGCATTTAAAGTCCTGCAGTGTCCTTGGTAGAAGGGGCAGGGGACCAAAGGAAGAAGACACAGGAACTCTTCTCATTGGCCCACTGAAAAGTGGCAGGCACAGCCAATGCTGAGAGGCAGAGTAGGGCCGGGGAGATAGCTCAGTGGTCTAAGCACCTGCCTGGCAAGAGCAAGGACCTGTGCCGACCACCAAGACTGGGGGCGGAGGCATACACCTGTAATTCAGTGCTGGGGAGGCTGAGACAGGAGCATCACTATGAGTCTGAGCTGCATAGTGAGACCCTGTACCAAATACATAAATAATTAAAATTTTTTTAAAAAAGAGAGAGGTGGAGTAAGAGCCAGGCCACTTTGCTCAGATGGTGACTGTTCTTTATTTTATTTTTTTGAAAAACAAATATCAATGAGACAGTTTCAAAACTGATTAATAGGACATTTTCAATAATGAATACATAGATGGTGACTGTTCTGTCAGCCATGGAAAAGCATTTGTGTTTTATCTTCAGGGCAATGGGCAGCACTGAGTTACGGTAATGACATGCTATCTCTGCGGTTCACTCATTCACTCATCAAGCATTCATCCAGCAGCAGCCCTGTGCCAGGCAGTTCTACATCCTGGAGTGGTCAGCAAGACAAACATCTTGGCCTTCAAAGAGCTCCTAGGTAGTGTGGGCTTGGGAAGCCAAGACCTGTAAGGCTTTGAGCCCTAGTAAGCCTCAGCTCTGTTGGGATACAGGCTCCCAATCCACATTCTTGTTATTGGACTGAGCTTTTACTTCTGCACTGGGATCTGCAAGAGAAAGTGGAGCATTTCTTCAGGTTGCCTGGTGTAAGGCTAGTCCCATTAGTCAGCTTTCTGTCACTATGACAAAATACCCGAGAAAGACAATTTAGAGAAGGAAGCTATTTTGGCTCACAATTTTGGAGGATTCAGTCCGTGGTTGCTTGGCTCCATTGTTTCTGGGCTCATGGTGAGCAGAGCAGTGTGGTGGAGAGGACACAGTGAAACAAAACTGCTCACCTATTGTGGTCATGAAGCAGAGGGAAAAAGGAGGTGTTGAGAGTCTCAACGTCCCCTTCAAAGGCACACCCCTGTTACGTACTTGTCCCCACTGGGCCCCATCTTCCAGGCTTTCCACCACCTCCCAATAGTACCACCAGTTGGGGACCAAGCCCTCAATCCATGAGCCCTTAGAGACCACTCCAGATCCAAACTGTAGCACTTGTGCTGGCCATCCTGAAGCCAGGCTTTGGGCCAGCTTTCTTCAGAAGCCCCAACAGCCTTCAAGCCCAGTCATTCCTGACAGCTGACTGACATTTTCTCACAGTGGCTGAAACCCCTGAGTGGTCCCAGTAGTCAGCAAAGCACCTAGAATAGTTTCATTAAATACTCACCGAAGGCAGCCAGAAGTCAAGATCTATGGGAGAAAGATCAGTTGCAGGCTGGGTTCTCCAGGAAGCAGATGGAGACACCACGCAACATGGCATTCATGGAGACTGGAGTCGCGGTGGGGAGAGATGATTTAGTTCTTCAGTGGCTTCTGGCGGGGCCTAAATTGAACTCCGAATAATAACACAAGGGTAACATCCTTGAAAGGGGATGGAGAGGAGGTAAAACTGCTCAGGGCCAGCTGTCAGAAAGGAATGCAGCTTTGGAGCATCACAGCTGGCCCAGCAGAAGTTCCTAGAGAGAGGTGCCCATCAGTGGAGCTGTGCAGTGGGCAGAAACGGTCTGCCACACTCACCACCATCCTGCTCAGTCATTGGCCACAGTTCACCCCAAGGGATGTGACCTCAGCTCAGTGCTAGGGGTAACTGCTGAATCCAACAGCTGGGGGCTGTCAGCTGGCCACGCTGGAGAAGCTGGCTGCAGGTCCTTTCCTGAAGGGGCTGAGTGAGGCCTCTCTGTGTGTATTATGGAATCAAAAGGGGAATCAGATGTGGATCCTGGCATGGTAAGCAGCATAGAGGCAGGGTGCCTCTCTGCCTGCAGCTTGTCACTCTCGAACGTCTAAGAATTCACAAGACCCAGGGAAGGAGAATTGAGGCAACAGAACCCAGATCTCACTTTGTAACAGGCTGAGTCGGCATGCCAGAGCCTGCTCAGTTTGCCCAGTCCCTAGGAATTTCCTCAACTAGACCAAAGAAAGTGATCTTTCTACCAGCAACCAGGAAAGCCTTCTCTAGTTTCTTTTTTCCTAACTCGGTGGAGAAGATGCAAATGGATATGGATTCCATCAAAATGCTCTCACCAATGATAGATATCCCCTATTTTGCTTCACTCCCGTTTGGATTGTTAGCGTGGCAGCAATTAAACTTGACAAAATAGTGATTAAAAAACAATGAGAGGCAAATGTACCAGCACACCAGCGCGCATCTAGACCATTCTGAAAATGATCTCTTAAGTGTTTGAAATCTGCTTTATTTTCCTACTGCAGGAATGAGTTTTCAAAAAACAGCACTTAGGAAGGGCATTTTGCCACAAGCATCCGTGGCCCCAACAAACAGTATTTCTTTCTAATGGACTCTCCCCCTCCAAATTCTAACTGCAGTTCCCAAATCAGATCCATTATACGAAAGAAGGAACAAATGCCACAAAATGCCCAGGAATCGAGCCTTTTCCCCTGCCACTTTTAATGATGCAAAAGGCAAAAGAAACTTCTGCACGGTAGCAGAAACTTGCTTGCTGGACCCCCAGGGTACCAGCTGCCAGACTGCTCTGGGCTGGGAGCTCATGGCCACCCCAGAGTTGGGATCTTTAGCTCGGATCAACCTGCCGCTTTCCGAGCAAGGTTTTTATAACATATGCCTGCTCCTCATAGGACTCAAGCATGTGGCACACAGGGGACCTTTTAGAGAAAGGAATTAACAGCACAGGGCATTTTCAGCCCCAAGGGTTTTGTTTGTTTGTTTTTTAAATCCTGATGCATATCTGGCTTTGGCGAAGCCACGGTCATGTCTCTCTTTCTGATGTGCAAGCAGCTTTCGGGTCTAATTATAGATGTAGTCTGTGCATTCTTGATCAATAGTTCTGGTTGTCCTCCCGCCTTAAGGGCTGTTTAGTTCCTGCTGAGGGGCTGGCACTTCAACCTCTAGCTCTGAGCAGTAGTCGTCAGCCCCATCAGCAAAGCCCTGGCTTCTCTCAGAGTGCCCTTTGAACTTCGCAGAGCTTGAATCAAGCCCCACCTCAGGAGGCCCCATCTACAGGAGGAGGCCGGAGGTGAACAAGCCTCCCCATGGTGGGAAGACCTACCCCAGGAGGTCAGGTTCCAAGTGTGACTATGCAAAGGACCTGGAGGCCCTCAGAGAGCATCCCCCCTTGAGGTGCCCTCTCTGAGGAGGGGCAGGGGAGTTGGCTGGCAGCAGAAATGAACCTTCAAAGTCAGACAGCAATCTGCGCGCTCATCCTCCTTTCTCTCTGCTACAGCCACAAGCATGCTCGCTTCAGAGACCTGGAAAGCCGCTGCTTGCAAGGTTTCTGTTTAATGAGAGATGCACAGCACAGAGGTGGCAGGGAAATGAAGAGACAGAGCACAATTTGACCTGCAGGGCACAGGAAACCATGGAGCCGAGAGGTACTTAATAACAGGGTTTTATCAGAGGAGAACGAGTGGCTGCCCCTGGTGGCTTGGTGCCTCCTCTGAGCATGACCTTACCTGGACTCTCTAGATGGGCTTTGGGACCTCTGCCAGTATGGAGGCACTGTGGGAAAACTAACTGGACACAGCGTTGAGTACCCAGTGAAGGCGAACAGAGGGCCGGAGATTAACAATCTCCGCAAGCAAGGTAGCTTCTCGGACTCTCAGTGCCCTGGAATTCAATGTTTCGAAAAGCTCCCTAGCTCCCCTAGACTCGGGTACTTTTCTAGGGCAGGCCTGGGCACAGGCAAGGCGAGGGAGGGAGGCAACCCCAGGGAGCACTTGAGCAGCAGCCAGTGTGGGGAAGGCTCCCACGGACTGCCCGTTTCTATGGAAACAGGCGCCAAGCTAAGAGCCTGCTGCTTCCGGGAGCCCAGTCCAGCGGCTGTGAGGCTCAGCTGCTGCTGCCCGCTGGGACCTGGAAATGCCCTTTTCCAAAACTCATCCTCACTTGCTCTGAGTCATAAGGGTCTTCTGGCATCCACTGAGCTTGGAGTCTGGATGGAAGAGGAGAGGGAGGAGGAGAAGGGGAGGGAACAAAAATATTTACACTTAACAAACACTTTGATGTTTGAAGACTGTGTGTACAAATGAGGGCTGGGAGCATCTTTGGTGAGGGGTTGTCATTTCCAAGCAAATCCCTTCATGCACACATGCACATGCACATGTGCACGCACATGCACATATGCACGAACACGCGCGCGCACACACACACACACACACAATCTTTCTCTCTTGATGCATTTACCTTATCATCAGGCAGAATGCCGTGCTGGCCTTGGGAAAATGTGGACATCGATGGCTGAGTATCCAGCGTCCATGTTCACATGCCTTGATGGGCCCCATTGTCAGCCCCGACCGAGGTGGCCTGGGTGGCTGGTTGGAGGTGCAGGAGGCAGCTGGAGACCTTTGGCCACATGAGGCATGCTGGGAAGGTTTACTGTTGCAGCTGCAGCATGGCTGGGTCCCCTGGGACTGGGGAGACCTGTGTGCCAGGTTGGTGCTGCTTGGGTTACACCAAGTCCTTGTCAGATAAGGAGCACAGCAAACACTCACATGGGTTGCCCTTTGTCTTCACAGACCCTGAACACTGGAAAGGGCATATACTGATCTGTGTCGAGCTTCCGCAGGAGCAAGAGTGATGAGGAGGCTGGATTGCACTGGCAGAATGGCCTTGGCAGAATCACTTAACCTTACATGTCTTAAGTTCCAGGTAGCAGCAATGATACTTCATGTTGTCATGGCACAGGCTAAATACTTTAAAAATATATGGAATTCATAGTATTTGCTCAATAAGTGTCAGTGAGTAGTGTTGATGGCCAAAACTGTACAATGCACAGGGGACTGCGTGTTAAGTCTGTGGAATGTATCTAGTTATTCAGGTATATAATCTTCCCTAAGGGACAATATAGTCTAGGGAAGAAGCTAAGAAAGGATCCTTAGTAATTATTAACAGAGCCATAAGATGCAAAGTAAAAAAATCAAGAGTATCTTCTGTTTCTTTCCTTAAACAGTTTTTTTGGGAGGTGAAAGCAAGGTCAGTGTGTATTACTTAGGGAAGGCTTGTTGCTATAACAAATAATCCTCAAACACCAGTGGCTGTGCACTTGCAGGCTGCTAAGAAGTGATTCAAGAGGCCAGGCTCCTTCCATCTGTTGGTTCTTCCATCTTCCAGGACCATAGAGTCCTCTGCTGGTCCTTCCTGTCCATTGGACTGAGGAGGGTTGGGAGGGAGCGTGTAGGTCTGGGTAGAAAGCCCAATCACTGGTTGTGCCTTATTGCAGGCTGCTGGAAATGTAGTTTCCCATGTACCTGATGAGTAAGTAAAATAAAGATTGGTGGACACAGTGTTTCTGCCACAGTCGGACAGGACTTCGAGCATTCAGCGTCCATACAGTTTTCAAGGGGGTGATGGTTAATCTGGTTACTTATTACTATTGTATAAACCACCAGAAAACTTAGTAGCTTGCAACATTTATTTTGCTCATAAATCTGTGGTTTGTGCAGGTGTCATAAGGGGCAGCTCTCTCTACTTTGCTCGGTATCCCTGTGTTACCTCTGAGGCTGAGGGCTGAATAGTCTGGAGGCTGCTTACTCATTTTTCTGGTTGTTGATGCTGCTACTGGCTCAGAGAACTGCCGCTGAAAAAATTGGGGATCCTTGGGCATCTCTCTGTATTTTTTTGTTTTATTTTTAAACATTTTCTAAATTGACAAGTAAAAGTTGTATATATTCACAGTATACGACATAATGTCTTGGTATCTGTATGTATGTTATTGTATTAGTCTGTTTTGTGTTACTATAACAGAATACCTGAGACTAGGAAATTTATGATGAAAAGATATTATTTCTTACATTCTGGAGGCTGGAAAGTAACCAAGGTACAGGGTCTTGGATCTGGTGAGGGCCTTCTTGTTGTTCTATCTCCTGGTGGAAGGCAGAAGCACAAGACAGTGCAAGATAGCAAGAGGAGACCGAGTTTTTGATGAACGCACTCTTTGATAATGAGCCCATTCTCATGATAGCAACATTAATCCGTACAGAAGAGCTTTGCTCTCATGACCTAATCATCTCTTAAAGCACCTACTTCTCATCACACTGGCCCTGGAGATTTAAATTTTTAAGATGTGAACTTGTAAGGAGGCATTCAAGCCACAGCAATTATGGAATGAATAAGTCAAGCTATTTAACATATGCTTTCCTCCCATACTTACCGTGTGTGTGTGTGTGTGTGTGTGTGTGTGTGTAATGAGACACTGCAAATCTACTCACCAAGCAATTTTAAAATACACAACATATTGTCATTAACTGTAGTCACCATCCTGTAGAATAGATCTGTGAACTTATTCTTTCTGTCTAACTGGGTTTTTTTGTACTTTGGTCAGCATTCCTCACGTCACTCTGTTTCTTTATGGTCTTTCCTTGTAATGTCACCAGCATAGAACCTTTACCAAATAACAGCACTTTTCACATGAAGACTCAGGGATTGTAAGGTAAATGTCCTAAGATAAAATAGTACAAGCTGCATGTCCTTCTCCAATGATCCTTAGAAGACAATACCACTCTGGCACCAAAAGATAAATGCATACAAGTATCTGGTTCACAGGCCTCGAAGGCAAGACATTTCAAATGACTTCGTGCTGACTTGGAGGACCTAGTTGGCAGGAGCAGTGATTTCCGGGAGACTCCTCTTCTTTGGTAGAGGCTTTGAAGCCTGTGGAACTTCTGCAGAGCAGAAGCTGGGCGTGAGGGCATGGTGATGGCAACTAAGCTGCTCATTGCCAAATCTTCCTGCTGACGCTGTCTGATCTCTTAGAATGCATCATGAATGCCACAATCTTCACTGAGGCTCTCAGGGCTATGGATCTTAGGGTCTAGGCCCTTGCAACCAAGAAGTACTCCTGAGAGAGGTTCTATCACCCTAAGGACCAATGTAGGAGCTTAGCATTGGTCTCCCATGGCACCTGCCCATCACCAATGTCATCTACCAGGGACGGGATGCTCCCGCTATTCCTTACCCCTGCCTAGTTTTTTCTTTTCTTTTCCTTTTATTTTCCTCAGCATTGGGGATTGAATTGAGCACCTTTGCAGTCAGCTACATTTCCATCTCTTTTGAACTTTTGAACTTTTTGTTTTTTATTTAGACAGGGTTTCTCTAAGTGCTGAGTTGCCCAGGTTGGGCTTGAACTCAGGATCTTCCCACCTCTGATTTCAAGAATGCTGGGATTACAGGCATGAACCCCTGTGTCAGGCTATCATTTTATTTTTCTAACTAGGCCCTTGCCTGCTCCCTTCTCATATCCCCTGTGAGTCAGATGCATGCCCTTGGCCAATCAGTCTGAGGTACCAGTGTGGTGATTTCTACACAGAAGACTCTTACGAGAAAACCATCTGTACTGAAAGGTCACTGAGGCTTGGTCCATCCAGAATTAACAATACCTTAGTTTTTAATTAACCCTGGCTTCCGGGCCTCAGAGCTCTGCTCACTTCTTTCCCTTGTTTATCTGCCATCCGTCCAAACAGGTCTAAGAAGGAGCCTGTCACAAATCTTTCAGAGTCCATAGGATGTGTTCCTGAAGCTCAGGAGAGGAAGACCTCCCTTCCCAGCAAGGAAAGAAGTGGTGTTTCATGGTAATGGAGATTGGCTGCCCCTCAAAGAAACCTTGGGACTAGGGCTTGTGTACAAGTTCTTTATGTGAGGGGAGATTCCCCTTAGGAAACTCAGAGAAGGAAAGTGAGAAAGCCATGTAAGGCCCACTAGAGAGGAGGGATGCTCAGTCCTCCTGAGTACTATGGGAGGCGATGAGGACCAGGCTCAGAGGTGTCACCCTCAAGGGTGCAGAAGCCAGGGTGTTCACCCACCTAGTGCATGCATCCATGGGGGAGAGTTGCATGGTGATTTCAGTTCCCTGGCACTCTGCACTGCCCTGCTCAAGAACTGAACATGCTCTGTGGGCAGAGGAAGTCATCAGACAGGAGGTGGCACGTGGGTGCTACAGGAATGAAGGTGTTGCTGGGACAAAATACCCAACAGCCAAAATGAGAGAAGGAAAGGTTTATTTAGCTTACAGTTAGTGGAGGTGTCAGTCCATACTCAGCTGGCTCCAAGGCAGAGCGGCAGCTATTCATGGCAGTGGAAAACAGCAAGGAGCCAAGGGAGGAGCAGTGGTTGCAGCAGCTAGCAAGCTTCCCTCCAGTCTTTGTATTGCAATGCAGATTCCCCACCCCAGAGCCAGGGGGTAGCACTCACAACTGCAATCCCAGCATTGGATCAAGAATCAACCACAAACTCGAGAAGCCACCCAATGACTGCATGAGGCTTTGAGGGGACAAATAGACACAAACCATAACTGAAGGCAAATGGGCAGGATCACAATGATGTCCACCGCACAAAGGAACTGGTGTTGTTTCTTGACTTTTCATTATGGAAATTGACAGAGGTACACAAAGTAAACAGAATAGTATAATAAATCCCCATGCAGCCATTGCCAGCTCCAACAATGACCTGAGCTCTTCTTGTTTTATTCATAACTCTGAACTGATTTTTTTTTCCAGTACTGGAGAGTGAACCTAAGGCTTTCTCACTGAACTATAACCCAAGCCCTTCTAGTTTTTTCTTTTTATTATGAGACAAGGTCTTGTTAAATCACCCAGACCAGGCTAGAACTTTTGATCCTCCTGCCTCAGTCTCCTGAAGTGCTGAGATACAGGTGTGCCCCAGCATGCCTCGCTATTGAGCTGATTTCTATAGGCTAGAAGAAACATGGTAAGAAAAGGAGGCCAAGACTCCAGCTCACATTGGTACCAGAGTAAAGATACAGGAATGTGCAACCAGAAAGGAAGCCAACAGTGCTGCTCAACATCTGTGTCACATGCATGCTGGGAGCTCAAGTGGACGGATGGGCTGGGGCCAGCCTTGGACTGCCTCAGATAGCAGGCTGAAAAAGGTGTGGGCAGGCATTCTATGCCAGTTGTGTAGATGAGTAAGCCAATGGTGGGAGCTTGGCTTCGTCTCAAGTAGGCCTTAAGAAGATTCAGAGAGGAGTTACTTGGAAGATGGTGGTAGGAAATAGCAAGGGAGCAGAGAAGGAAGACAGGGAAGGAAAGGCCGACATTAAGGGTGATGCAAAGCCAGCTTCTACTGCAGGCAAATGCAGCTCAATCCCACAGGGCAACTCCTGACACTGCAGGACATGTGGCTCAGAGTTATTCCAACAAGTGGCAGGATCCTGGGGCACTTATGTGCCACCTGCCCTCCCATCCCTGCTGGATGGCCTTATCCTGGAGGCTCTATTCCCTTGGCCTTTCCAGCTTGAGGTTCTGGAAAAAAAACCCTCAGGGGCAGAGAAATGCAGAGACAATTGAAAGTCTGCCACAACACACCAGACCAAAAAGATCTGGGGACGATGGAAGCAGCAACCAGGCTGCTTCTACACACGTTTGAACTGAAGTTTCCTGGGCTGGCAGATGCCTGATTGATTGGGGCACGATCACTTGGGAGGCAGGGCTATCATGAGCAGGCTTTTGCCATCCCCAGGTGGGAGGTGATGGAGAACTGAGCTAGGAGAGTAGGAAGGAAGAAGAGGCGACAGATGGGGAGAAAAAGATTGGGGAGGGATCATCAAGAGGATTTGGCAACTGATCTCACATGTACGCACGTGGGAGGCAAATTATCAGAGATAGATTATAAACAATGCTCAACCATAGCAACTACATTTTTAAACTTCTGGTAAAGCAATCAGATTCATCAACAGTCCTGCTGGGTCTCTCTCGATTCCAGCAGCCCCAGCAGGCACTCAAAGGCTCCAAGGTGGAAGATGATACGACTGAGGGGCTGGCATCTTCTCAGGTGTGGCTGCAGGCCTGGTTTCTGTCAGACTGTTCCAAGCTGTGCTGCAGCTCAGTGAGGGGTAGGGAGAACAGCCCTGGGTCTTGAGTAAGGAGACATCGGAGCAGGTTTCTCCTTCACTATGCTTTCTGGAACAAGCCACTGGCTTCAGTTGCTTCACTACAGAATTAAGCAACTGCATACACCTTCGCCACCATGACATATTTCTTGGGAGGGCACAAACTGTTATGTGTCTGTTATGGTTTAGTTCTAGAATGTCCCCACATCCTCATGTGTTCAGAGGTGGCGCTTGTGGAAAGTGACTGGACTGTAGGGGCACTGTGTTCATCAGTGACTTGATCCACCTAAATGGTTGTTGGGAAGCGGGGACTGGCCAGAAGGGGTGGGCCATGGGAGGTGTGGCCTGAAGGGTGTGGCTCCCTCTTTCAGCTTCCTCAGCAGTCTCTGCTTCTGGGCCACCATGACACGAGTGGCTCCCCAGCACCATGTTCCTCTGCTCTGGAGCCAGCAGACTATTAACCGAATCTGCTAAAAACCTTGGGCCTCACCAGAGTTCTCCTGCTTTAGGTTGTGAGTGTTGGGTCTGGCTCTCAGCAATGGGAAAGTGACTGAGGCAGTGTCTATTTGGCTCTTTTGATCATTCTGCCAAACTGATTGCTTTCCCTATCAGGCAACCAGATTGCCTGAAGGTTCTGAGGCCACCAAGGCCACCTGCTCTTCCTCTGTCGGCTCAGAGACATTCTCTGCACATCTTCGCTTTGCTGCACTGCTAACAACAGCTCTGTTTCTCGGGTCTGTGCCCTGGTTCCTTTCAGTCACCTTCTCCATGTATCTGCATGTATACAAGAGTCCTGTACCTCCAGAAGGCAGGTATGTCTGTGTTGGGCAGCCCAGAAAGATCTAGTGTGGTGGGCTGAATAACAATGGTCTGCAAGGATGTCCATGATCTAGTCGGAGATCTGTGATTACATTACCTGATGGTGAAGGGACCTGGCAGATATGATTCAAGTAAGGATTTGAGGTGGGAGATTATCCTGGATTATCCAAGTGGGTCTTTATAAGACAGAGGGAGGAGGGTCAGAGCCGGAGAGTGGGATGTGCTAACGGAAGCAGAGAAGGCGATGTGATAACAGCAGCATAGGCTGGCATGATGCAGGGTGCTATAGCTTGGCTCAGTGTCTCCCAGAGGTCAGTGTGTGAAAGGCTTGATCACCAGAGGAGCACTACTGGGAGGTGCAGTGGAAGCTGCCAGAGGGGAGTCCCGTAGGCTTGTCTTTAGCCAAAGGGATTGTGGCACCCTGGTTTCTTCCTCTTTCTCTTCTGCCTTCTGGCTGCAAGGTGAACTGTTTGTTCTGCCACAGGCTTGTCACCACTGCAATCTGCTATGCCCACCAGTGGCCCAAAACAATAAGTCTTCCTGATCTTGGACAGGAACCTGTACACTGCAAACCAAAATAACTTCCTCATGTTTATAAGTTAATTATCTCTGCTATTTCCTTACAGTGATGGAAAGCTGAGTAACACGGACCAGGATCCAAGAACTGTGGGCAGCCCCTGGAAACTGGAGAGCACAAGGAAGCGGATCCTCTCTGGGGGATCTAGAAGGAACACGTCTCTGTGGACCAACTTGGATTTCTGATCTCTAGGACATAATAAATCTGGGTTGCTTGAAGCCACAAAATTTGTGGAGAAATCTGTTACAACAGTATTAGAAATGCCCACATTCAGGAATGGACACTGGGCCATGAGCAACACTCTGCCAATGCCTGAAGGGTATGGGTGGATAGGTACCCCCGTTCCTGCCTCCTCAGGAAGGATGACTCTGAGAAGCCTATTTTATAGCACTCTAAGTTCTCCTGTAGGAGTAAATGCTTGTCACTGTGGTGACAACTAACTTGAGACCATGGCCCCTTTGTCTTCTTTCTGACCTTGCATCACTTTATTTTATTTTATTCATTTTAATGAGAAAAATAAAATAGCAATGAAACAGTTTCACAAGAGGTTAGTAGGACAGTTACAATAATTAATACATTGCATATTGTTGTCTTCGTAGTAGTTATTC
>NDGM010985092.1:0-10228 GCA_002564305.1 Octomys mimax | reverse complement strand
GAGGAGGAGGAGGAAGAGGAGGAGGAGGAGGAGGGTAGGGGAGGATATAGCTCAGCAGCACAAGACCACAAGCACCTACTTAGCAAGTGCAAGGTCCTGAGTTTCATTCCCATAATTAATTAATTAATTAAAATAAAAAGAAACTAGAACCTGAAGATCTGAAAATACTCAGGCCATTCCATATTGAAGAAAATTAGAGATTTTGTTCTAAGGATATGGCTCAACAAACACTTTGCAAAGCAGTCGCGGAAGTGAGCAATAAACTCAATCATCAGAACCAAATCTAGTACAGAGAAGGAGATGGACCAGCACACACACTGCCACAGGAGACCAACGGGAAACGGGAAGGCAGAACAGAGTGAAGAAAGGCTGTTGGCACTCTTCGCTTTTACAGGATGAGAATTATAACAACACTTAGCTGTGGAAATGAGCTATTTTGCCAGAAAAAGGAAGGTAACGTTATTTGTTATGCCCGATATGTTAAAATGACCTATTGTCTGCCAGTGGGTGAATTAACAAACAAATTTATATTCAGCACAAAATGTAGTACTATGTGGTCTCACAGATGAAACTTGAAGATATTATTATAAGTGAAATAATCAATAGAGGAGAACACTGCACTCTATCAGTAATATGTGGAAGCTAAAAAAGGCAAAGCCATAGTAAACAAAATAGAGTGTAGGTTTCCAGGTGGAGGAAAAAGGGAAGCAGATGGGATGAGCAGCTCTCATGTATATCTTCAGGAGAAGATATATATCAAGCTCCATATCTTGAATATCTTCAGGAGATCCAACACAGGTGGTGGTAAGGTGAAAATCTAAGGTGAGATCTTGGGAATGATTTCATAAAATGTGTATCTTTTAAATGATCACTTTATACAGCTCACGATCATGTAATTTTATTTGTCAATTGTAATTCAAAAATGTTAAAGTAAGAACACTCAGATAACAGGAAAATAAGATAAAAATGAAAGGTTTCTTGTGCCATTGAGGAACCTAGAGACATGATGGGCTTCCCGATTCCCTTTGGCTTCCAGTGGCAGCAGCAATGCTGGTCCATCTCCCTCTCTGTACTGGGTTTGCTTCTGATGATTTAGTTTATTGGTCTCATCCATGACAACTTTATAAATGATTATGATGATCACCATGTAATCTTTTTAATAAAGAACTGAGGAATAGTGGTCTCAGAGAAGTAATAAATTAGTGGATACCAAGGGCTACAGCAGTGTTAGAAGTGGATATTGGGGAAATATTAGGCAGATGTTAAGATTTTGAGCCATGCACACATTAAAGAATCTACTACACAGTATAGTGGCTCTAGTTAACAGCTAAATACTATATTGTTTAAAATTTGAAGAATATCGGTTCCCAATAAAAATATGCTTTAGATTTTAAACATTTGGACCATAAAAATATTAGCTAGTTGTATGTTTTATTAAAGGTAAACAGAGTTATTTCATATTTTATTTAGTAATATATTATTATATTACATTAAAATAAAAAATTGGAAGAAAATAGAGTGCCTGAACATAAAGAACAATAAAATTTAAAAATCTTCTTAAGAAATGAGAACTTTGTGAGATATTGCATATTAATTAGATTTAGCCAATCTAATAGGGTGTATTGCGTACTTAAATAGGTATTTTCAAACATCATTTTACCTGTAAATTAAAAATAAAATAATTTTTAAATGAATTTTAAAATAAAATTATTCTTAAATTAAAATCTCATTTTGATTAAAGAAATGTTATTAAAAACATGGTTACTTAGGATCACTTAAAAATCAGTCTGAGACTTGAGTTTTACTCTTGATGTTAAACAACTGAATTCATGGAATTCACATTTTACATTAATACTACTTAATTTTAATAGGCATTTTAATTTGGGAAAAGCAATAACTATGATTGAAATATTTCTCATAGAATAATAAAATTTATCTTGTATTAAGTTAAGGATGATAAGTAGAATACAAACTGGTTTTATGACTTCATAAAATTTATTTTAAAATCCAGTATTGGAAATTTATTTGCTATCACTTTTGTGAAGCACCCTTTTGCAGTATTTTCTATTATATCGTTAGAGCAAATAAATGTAAAGCATATATTAAAATGTAACATAACCTTTGACTACACACACCTATTATGCTTTATTCCAACATAAAAAAGCATACACTCAAACAAAAGCCTAAGATAATTGTTAAACTTTATGGTGTAAAGTATAACCTTTTTAAACCGTGGAATCATTCTACAGTTAACACACAGAGTGACTTATCACATACTGCCAATTAACACACATGAGCATTAAGGAGTTATTTCATTTCAAGCTAGACCTAGTGGTTTAGGCCTGTAATCCCAGAGTTCAGGGAGGCTGGGCCAGGATGATCATAAATTCAAAGCCAGCCTGGGCAACTTAATGCCTGAGAAAGCCATTGTCTCAAAATGAAAATGTATATTTAAAATTGGTTGGAGAAAGTAGCTAAGAGTGAAGGCCCTGAATTCAGTCCTTACTATTGGAAAACAAATAGTTCATCATCTTTCCATTAATGAAGCTTATGCCCTGAGATGCATTTATATAATTAAAGGAAATCCATTTGTGCAAATTTGATCATGATTTAAATTTCTGTGTTTAACTATAATGTGTCTCAGGTAAATAGAGCAATAGCTATTTTGTTTAGTACAGTATGCTTTCTCTGTATTTCACCTTTAACTTGGATTTTGATAACTTCAGTTCTTCTCTGCGAAGAATATGTTTCTAAGTAGATTGATTTCTTAAAAAAAAAAATAGTATTTACTAGGATGTTTTCAGTCCATTTTTATTTGATTTAGTGATCCACTTTAATTTTTACTTGAGATTCAGATTCACAACATTTGTGATCTATAAATTTGTATCATGCTCCTCTTTCTCAGCAGGTTGTGAAGTTGAAGTTCTTAGCTCCATTTTCTTCCCAGCGCTCTTCTTGTCCCTCCCAACTTCCTGTTGTTGTGATCTGCAATTTGAGTCTCATCATTTTTACAGAGCCCTTCAATAGCTTTAATTATTCCTAAGATTGCTTATACTGCACACGTGTTTAGATTTAATGAGTTCTATGATAACTCTTAGTGAACTCTTTCCTGCTAATCCACATTGTTTTCTGGAACCCACTTCATTGTACTTCTATCAGATAGATAGATAGATAGATAGATAGATAGATAGATAGATAGATGATGCCTGAAATACCTTAATTTAGCCTCTGTCTTCAGATGTAATTTATTGGGTTCAGAGGCTAAAATATATCTTATGTTCTGCACTGTAGCTGAGATAAGGCTTGCTATAATATCGTGTCAGATTTGTGTAACCAGTACATGTTCTCCCCAACAACTATTTATATATTCTCTCTTTTTAAATATTAATGCATGTTATTTATATGGGAACATGAGTCTTATTGTGTCATTTTTGTATATTTCCTATAACATACTCTGAGCATATCTAATTCCCAGAGGGCACATTAAGAGAGGGTAATTACTGACATTTTCTATTTGTTTATAAATCCTGTCTTTGTACCACCATATATTGAATAGTCTGTCTCTGTTGTTTGAAATAATATGGGTTCTTTGTTTCTTAAGTGTTAAATCTCTATTCTGTCATGGTGAAAAATATACATTTCTGAATTAAGTGTTTGTACTTACTACTTTCCCTGAATATTCCTTTGTTATTTCTTTCAGACACATTCTGGGACCTATTTTTATTTATTAAAATATGATTTTGGACCATATTTAATTCCCCTTGCCTTCACTTCCTTCTTTCCTTCCTCCCTTCCTCTCTCCCTGTCTTCCTGACTGCCGTCTTTCTTCATTTATTCTCATTATTTTATGCCCTGAGTTACACACTATGTCTCCACAGTTAAATTCCAATATATTCACGTTTCTTTTTCTTTAACACTGTTGTTCAACTACATTCAAACAGTAAGTTTTATAATTCTGTGTAGATCCATTATATATACATCGGGTGTTTCATAACTCCACTTTTAATATTTTTGGCTTTAACATCATTTATACATTTAAATCTATTTAATGATTCTTTCACAGTACAATCATGTGTTTGCCCTTGCAGAATTGATTCTCTCAGTTTCTTTGCTGTGAGCTCATCTCTCATTGAGGTAAGCTTAGTTTACCTTGTGGAATCTGTGCAAATGTTACCATGGACAGAGCTCCACAAACACCAGTGGATGCTCCTCACATTTCTATCTTGCTGATTCACTGCTCAGGAATGAGTGCTTAGGACGCCTTTTCAGCATTACTTCTTGGTGCTGAAGAATTATTGTATGGGTTTCTTGTTTCTATGCACAACAATGATGTTCCAATTTTTGTGAGTGACCATTTCCTACTGTACTATCAATTCAAAACTCCAAATTAAAAGTGATTTCATCACTTTATGTGTTTTTTTGTAGGGCACTTGGTTCCAACACCCTACACACACCCAATTTCCAGACTTCCCTAGTCCCTCCCCCCAAGCCCTAACACTAACACAGATGGTCAGGCCCCAAGAACTCTCTCCATAGCTTTTCCTCACTACTCTGAACTTTCAGGCTCATTCTTTTTTGCCACTGGATATGTCGCATGCTCAGGAACTCACCTTGCAAAGGTGAATGTTTTGGAAATGCAGAAGTGTGTGCTTTACCATTCCAGAGTAGCGAGGAGGAGTAGCGAGCTTTCACACTGACCAAGTCTGCAATTTCTTTTACACAGCACACTATTTTGGTACATTTGGAAAATGTATGAAACTCCTTACTTGGATAGAGATATTCTTCTTTTAATTGTTTTTATTTAACTTAATTAGTACAAGTATATCACACATAATGAATACATTCACCGTGGGGAACTGGTAAAGGCACTCACTGAATCTAAGTCCATTTTATTTCCCCTTCCTGTCTTCTGCCTTCATGCCTCCATGCCGCTTCTCTGCCAAAGGTGTTCCCTCCCGGTATCCCATCATACTTCAGCACTTCACTCTTAAATAATTTATGCTTTGGGTTTCATATAAGAGAAACTATCCAAAAGTTAACTTTCTGTGTCTGATTGATTTGACTTAGCATTATGTTCTCGAGGTATATGCATTTTCCTGTGAAAGGCTCCAGTTTTTCCTTATAGCAGAATATTGCATTTTCTTTATCCTTCCATCTATTGATGGGCATGTGGAGGCCACTTTCCAGATTTGAGTCTTATGAGTTGCGCTACTACATACACAGGTGTGCAATAAGTGTGCGTGTGTGACTGTAATTTAATGTCTTATACTCGTTCTGGAGGACAGCTAGATATGGGAATAGGTGCATCAAATGGAAATGTCTATATTTGGGGGTTTATTTATTTATTTATTGTATTTTAGGGAAGGGTCTACATGGTGTTCAGGGTCTCGCTACTAGATCACACCCATAGTGATCCTCCTATTTACAGCTTCCCAAGAGCTGAGATTACAGGCGTGTGCCACCACGTCCAGTCTCAATGGCCATCTCAGTGTGCCCCAGGGGAGGGACCGGCACAGCAGGCCCAGGGATTGAACCTCCTGGCCCCTGCACCTGTTTGCAGGTGCTGTAATCTGCTGAACTATTTGGCTGGCTCTATGGAAGCTTTTTGAAGAAACATTGTACTAGTTTCCCTGTGTGTCACTAGTTTACTTTCTCACAACTTAGGTTTCCTTTTTCCCATTTCCTCATCAAAATTTGTTAGTTTTTAAAAATTTCTTGGTAATAGCCATTCTTTCAAAGAATAAGATAAAATCTTTATTTTGTTTTGATCTACATTTCTCTGATGGCAAAGATGCTGAACATATTTTCATGTATTGATTGACTATCTGTACTTCTTCTGAAAAGTGTCATTTCATTTTGTCCAGTTTTTTATTATGTCTCTTCCTTTGGGGGTCCAATTTCTTTCTCCTAAGTTTTAGAAATATAGTAATGAGTGAATAATAGAAATAATTCCTGACCTCGAAAAGTTCATATTTAGTGTGAAATATGGAAACAAAGAGCATAGATGGATTTATGAGAAGGCATACTATTTCCACACCAATAAACAAGGATGTGCATTTGTTTTGGATACCTAGTAACTCCACCACTCTGAGTGATTCCCAGAGTCTCAGAGCACCCAGACAGTGACTTGGCAGCCAACCGCCCTTCCTCTCCTCTGTCTGAGGAGTTCGCTGATCCACCGTCATAGTAATAAACTTCCTACCTCCTAACTGAAGGAGACAGTGAAGTAACTAAAGAAACGCCCGCTGTTTGACCCCATTAAGAAGTAGGAGAATAAGGTGATGTAGTCCTGGCCACCAAGTGAGCAAGAGCATTAACTGCTGACTCATGGCGCTTCTTCTCTTGCAGCCTAATCTGCTGTGCAAAATTAGTTGCTTTGCCTCTTTCCAAGAGTCATCTCTGAGCTATCATCCCAGGCTCACTACTACAAACAGCAGTAGGAAAGATTTATGAAACTAATGTTTTCCTAAAATAGTTTTATAGATGTTCACGGAGGACACAAGGCTTATACCAGAGATGAATGAATATATTGTACTTGGACCAACATGCAGCAGCAACATCCCCATTTTTCCCTTGGAGGAGCCTTAGTCCATGTCTTCAGCGGTCTGTGATGTAACTGATGAATACTGAACTCGATGAACACAAAGGAAACTTCATCCTGCACTGGGAAAATGCTCACTAATAAAAGAATTTATTATCCCTAAATACTCAATTTTATGCTGAAAATGACACTGTGAAAATGCTAATGAGAGAGTTGATTATCCCTAAACACTTAACTTTCTCAGGGCAATAATAAAATAATGGAGAGAGTTAAATTTCAAGTTACTAATCTGAAAATAGTCTTTCCCTTCATATTTGCCTTTTGTGTACCAATCACAGAATACTCAATATTACCTAAGACAGTAAACATCGAAAATTGATATGTAATTGTTAGCAATATATTTTACATTTGATTTACTCTATTTAAATACAAAAAGCCTAAAATAAGACATTTATTTCTTTAAGAGTTGGCAACATAAGAAGCTACATATGAAATATTTTATGTTTTGCACAGCAAAACAGAGTCTGTGCTGAAACTGCTCAGCTTTGCTGTGTGGTGGGAAAGCAATTACAGCAAAAAGAAAGTGTTTAGCAAGATTAAGTCTGTAGGTCATAGTGGTTGACCCTGGCTCCAAGACTCAGTGTTTGACAGTTACTTTCAAAATAACTTGGGTGACATGCTCTATGAAACCTAAGGCTGAATGCCATTGTGGTATAGAAGAAAAAAACCTAGAGAAAGTCCAGGAATCCCAGTTACATGGACAGCACTCAGAAAGAAGATGAATTCTTTGTTTAACCATCCCCAGGCATGCTTGTTATCATTCAATTTATTTGTGTAGGAAAATAGAAAAACATAAAATGAGTGAGGAGATCTGCAACATAAAAGAAACATACATAAGAAGAAAGGAAATAAAAATTTTAAATTGAGTAGAGGGAATTTTGGTAACAGAGGCACAATTAAAGTAAATTTTTTATCTCGTATTTTAACAGAGAGAACATAACTACATACAAAAATATACATTTCTATAATAATTAATCAGAACTGGAAGAAATATATTTATATTTTACTGGTCAATGCTAAGGTTTACTAAATCCATATTTAGAATATAATTTTTGTTAAGTCTAAAAAAATACCCAAGGGAATATGCTAGCAAAGAAAACTAAAAAGACAGGGGCTATGCAGAAAGAAGAAAAATGAATAGAGAAAACTAGGCAAATTTTTGAATGGAATATATCAGAAAATTTCTCAGAGTTAAGTATATTCTTGCTTATGTAAAGAAGGGTCTCTGAAAATTACACAAATTATTTAACAATAAATAATTTTACACAGTCTAAGCTTAGATAAGTCACCAATCAAGTGTGTCAGTAAGACATAGTCACTAGAACTCATCTGGCCCTCATTAGAAAACTCTTTTACAGCTGGGGAGATAGAGCAGAGGTCTAAGCCCTGCCTGGCAAGCGCAAGGACCTGGACTTGATCCCTGGTACTGCATGCCACACTGGCAAGAACTGGGGAGGCTAAAAACAAAAAGATCACTATGAGTCTGAGCTGCATAGTGAGATCCCGTGCCAAATACATAAATAAATAAAAGATTTCAGGTAGTAATAATAATCAAATATTTTAAAAATAAAATTCTTTTACGATATACTATTAAAAAGAAGTGGAAAACTAGCAATGGATGAAATTAGGAGGATGTGAAATGTTCCAACAAGCTAACAAAAACAAAATATATTTAGTAAGGTAAGATCCCATTCTTGATTCTTTTCAGTGTTTTCAACATCATCTGAGTTTTACTCATGAAGTCCTTTCCTTCATAAATGTCTTCATGCATTCTACCTAATTTTTCTTCCAGTAGATTAAGAATTTCTGTTCCAATATTATAGATACTTGACTCACTTGATTTCAGTTTAGTGCATAGTGATAGGCCTAGGTTTAGTTTTAGTCTTTGACATATGGAAAGCCAGTTTACCCAGCATCAATTATCAGAGACTTTTCCCTTCCAGTGAACATGTTTGGTTCCTTTGTCACAGACAGGGTAGCTAAGTGCTTGGAGTTGTGTCTTTGTCTTCTATGCTGTTCCACTGATCCTCAGGTCTTTTTGTTTGCCCATACAATGCTGATTTTGTAACAGTTGTTTTGTATGACTTCAGATTAGGAATTGTGGTGCCCCTTGAATGCTTTTGCTTTTCTGTGTCTTCAGGTTCCAAGTAAATTTCAGGAATTTTTTTTCTCCAATTCCATGAGGCTTGACAATGGTATTTTGATTGGGATTACATTAACTCTGTATACCAGTTTTTGGAGTATGGCCATTTTCACTAAGGTGGTTCTTGCTATGCATGAGCAAGGGACGGCTTTCAACTTTCTGCTTTCACTTTGATCTTCTCTTTGAGTACTGTAATTTTCAATGAATAAACATTCTATTTCCTGTTAGATTGATTCCTAGTATTTCATTTTGGGGGTGTGTTATTATAAAGGATGTGCTTTCTGTAATTTCTCTCTATGGGAGCTTGTTAATTGTGTGTAGGAATGCTTTTGGTTTTTAAGCATCAATTTTATATTCAGCTACATTGTTGAATTTGTCTATTAGATCTAAAAGTCTTTTAGCGGAGTTCCTGAGGTCTTTGTAGAGCATTATGTCATCGGCAAGTAGTGATACTTTAATATCTTCCTTTACTATAGTGATTCCTTTTTTTCTCTTATCTACTTGCTCTGGCTTATATTTCCAGAATTGCACCTAATAGGAGTAGTGATAATGGACAACCTTGTCTTGTTTCTGATTTTAGAGTGAAAACTTTCAATTTGACCATTTAGTATGACATTGGCTAGTGGTTTGTCATGGATTGCTTTCATCAGATGGAGATAAAGACCATCTCTTCCAATTTATTGTAGAGTTTTTATCGTGAATGAGAGTTAGACTTTGTCAGATGCTTTTTTCTGCATGTATTGAGATAGTCATGCGATTTTTGTCTTTGGTTCTATTAGGACGGTGTATTACATTTATTGATTTTCATACATTGTTAGAAAAAAGGGGGGCTGGCAAGATAGCTCGGAGGACAAAAGCACCTGCTTAGGCAAGCACAGGGACCACAGTTCAATCCTAAACTCCACATGCTGCATCAGCCCTGGCCCCAGGGCAGCCTGAGCAAGCCAGAGTTGAGCAAAGTGGCCCATCCCTGTAATCCCAGACCTGGGGAGTCTGAAAGCAGGGGATTACTATGAGTTCAAGCTGTGTAGTGAGACCATGCAACAATCAAATACATTTTTTTAAAAAAAAGATTTACATATGTTGAACCATCCCTGCCTCCCTGGTATAAAATCTTACTTGATCTTGATATATAGTCTTGATAATTCATTGCATTATGTAGTATCTCATTGATGATCTTTGCACCTATGTTTATTAGAGAGATTGGTCTGTAGGGTTTTTGTTGTTGTTGTTTGAGGGTCTTTTCTGGTTTTGAAATCAGGGTAATACTTGTGTCCAGGAATGATTTTGGAAGTGTTGCTTCCCATTCAATTTTCTTCAAGTGTTTCAGCATGAGTGATATTAATTCTTCTCTAAATGTCTTGTAGAACTCAACACTGAACCCTTCAGGACCTGGGCTTTTCTTTTTTTTTTTTTTTGGTGGAACCGGGGATTGAACTCAGGCCCTTGCACTTGCCACAGAAGTGCTTATTCCACTGAGCCAT
>NDGM010985085.1:0-12926 GCA_002564305.1 Octomys mimax | reverse complement strand
TGCATCCACACTGCACAGGCAGATCTTTCACTTGCCCTTGGGCCCTCCCCCACGCCCAGCATTTGCTCGTTTATTTATAGTTTGGGTTCTTTTATGACGACAATTTGAAAGTTCTCATTAGCATTCATGTAAATACCTTGCAACCGCAGCTTTATGGCTCTGTATTAATCTTGCGCTGTTCTTGGATAGTTTTGTGTTAGCTGTGAAAGCAGGTTGCTAATTAGAGATATGGAAAAAGTACAATATATGAATTATGTATTATCTGTTATCTTTGTTTTGGCCACTATTAATGAAACATGCCAGAGTTGTAGGATGAATTGGTTCTGTGGATGTTTGAAGATGGCTCTTAAATTATCGACTTTCTCAGGGTTCTATATAAAAAGCCCCTTTGACCTGATCCATTGCCACCCTGTGC
Source organism: Octomys mimax (assembly GCA_002564305.1). Lineage (NCBI taxonomy): Eukaryota > Metazoa > Chordata > Mammalia > Rodentia > Octodontidae > Octomys > Octomys mimax. The sequence continues at coordinate 12,511 of NDGM010985085.1, read as the reverse complement.
TGTGACTCAGATAAAGTGAAATCTAGCACTGATAAATGGGAGATAAAACCGCGTGTCTGCAGAAGGTGGTGGGCACTGTGTGGGGAGGTGCTGAGCTCCAGCGGACACCCCTGGAGGGCCCAGGAAGCTGAGGGGCAGAAACAGAACCTCAGGATGCTGGGGTGCTCTGTACTGTGTGTCCTATCTAACACCATTCCATAATAAAATGAGACTCCAGACAGCAGCGCAAGCCAGGCATATCTACAAGTCAAGACATCTGGTTTCTGTAACATAAAGTATGTCAATTCTGTGTATGTACAGTATCCCCATTTGAGGAGGTGGAGCAGTTCACTTAATCACCATTTTAAGAGTTTAATCAATATGCATTGGCAAGGGTTTCTCCCAGTGGGCGGATCTTTGTCATCTGCAGCCACATGACCATTGTATGTAACAGCGTGTAAATAACTCACGTGTTGCACACAAATCAGTGTTGTTGTTCTGTCATCAGAGTTACCCAGGTAGACTAGCCAGCTCCTCAGAGATGCCTGAGGCTCCAGCTGGCACAGAGCTGGCTGGACTTTGCTCCTTGGCCACCCTACGCTGTCCCATGTAAGGAGTGGCAGTGAATTCATAAAATTTCTGTGTGTAAAAGAGAACACAACATAGCTTCTCCTCTAATTTCAAAATAGTATTGTCACTGAATGGAGAAAAACCCTCGCCTCTTGGAGGGGTCACAAACCTGGTCAGAATGATTCTTTTCTTGCAAAGGAGTAGCGACTTCAAATGGAGATGGCATTTCAGGCATAGTACATAGCTTTGCTTCAAAGCAAAAGAAAAACCACGTTTGAAGAAGCAGTCTGAAAAAATGTCACATAAACTAGTAAGAATTTACCCAGAAATTCTGTTGAGCAGGGCCATCAGTACAGGATGCCAGGTCTTCAGGGCCCTGTGTCGAAACATAAATAAATTATCACCTCATTCTGTTCCAAGTGTGAGAGGCGCGAGATCTTACAGGCGTAGATTTCTAGAAAGCATGCATCCTTTGATATACTTTGAAATTCAAATATAAAATATTGATAGAATGGAAAGGTTAGACTTGCAGGCAGAAATGACTAATTTTTACAAAAATACAGGTTGAAAATGCATACTTAGAACTGAGTTTGTGATAATTAACAGAAAAAAAAGTCTTCCTAGTGACAGCTCTAATTAATAGTATCTGTAATTAAAATCATGCCCTTCCAGGAGGAAAATTGTTTGAATTTCTTAGAGTGACCTTTTGTGTTCCTCCTGGGGACATGGTGGGTAAGTTGATATTGATTTTATAATGAGCTCTGGTTTGTTTAATAAGAATCTGTAATCCAGACAATAAATGAAATGTGTGCTTTTCTTCAATCCAGATTAATAAAAAGGGGGAAAGACGGAAGAAAACTTTTCTTTAAAAATATGATCTAGGAAAATTTGGAAATCGTTGTGAATATTTTTATTGTGCTTTGTTCTGAAATCGCTCACAGACATGCTCAGAGAGCCTCCTGGGTAGTGGGGTGTGCTGCCACCCCTCTGGAGCAAACCCCTGCACAGCCGGACAGGGGGCCGGCCCCAGATCAGGGACCTCAGGATTTTGGCTTTGGAGTTAGCTGGGAATATACTAAGAATTGAAGCCATTGTGGTTACAAGACGGGCACATTGGTGAATGAAGCAGATGTTCATTCATAAACGCATCCGTATCTCTTCCTGTTTTTTGTAGCTGCCACTGAGATACCCTTCAAGTTTGAAAGTCTTATAAAAAGTTTTTCAAGTATTGCAAGCATAAAACAGCACATTGCAGGGAAAGCATCTAGTCGCCTCAGCATACTTATCCCTTTTTTTTTTTTTTTTCCTCATTTTTGTATTTGGTGCAGGGTCTCACTACACAGCTTGGACTGGTAGTGATCCTCCTGCTTTCAGCCTCTCCAGCGCTGGGATTACAGGTGCGCCACCACGCCCCAACTTGGTTGCCGGCTCAGCGCTCTCCGGGGGTGGGGTGGGCACAGCATGCAGCACCGAGGATCAAAGCCTGGTCTCTGTGCTTGTCAAAGCAGACACTTAGTCCACTAAGCTATCTCGCTGGCCCAGCGTACTTAGCTTTATATCCTTAAACTTCTACAATACAGTAAGGCTGTAGTAAGCTCACTGTAATTCCCATTGCTGGGGAACAGGGAAGATTGAGCAATTTGACATTATGCTTCATCTCATGGGGCGTGCTGTACATACTTCCTGGAAGTTTTTGAAGTTTTTAGAAGCTATCCTCTTTGGGCCCCCCATCTGACCCTCGCTCAGACAGGAGCTTTCTTTCCCCCTAATATATTCATAAAAAAAGAAGCCAATGTAACAGCCTGGGGACAGTAGGATGACCACAACAATATGTGAAGCTCTAGTGACATCAGCTCTCAAGGCCTATCTTCTGGAAGGGAGAGAGCTGGGCATTCATACAGAAGTAAGGGAGGTACAGTGTGTGGTGTCCCAGTGGCACAAGGGTGACGGTGCTAGGGGGCAGTCATGCCACTCCAAAAAGACAGTCCCTGTGTCCCTGCTTAGCACTGGCATAGTGCGGCTGAGGACACTCAGCAGGAGCCAAGGAGGCCCTCAGCAGTGGTCTGGAAGCCCTCTACTGAATGTGGTGAGGACAGCCTTTGCCACCCTGGTGCACGGAGCCACAGAGCCCAGGCCACGGGTCACAGCAGTCCCTGAGTATCCCTTTCTCAAAATTGTTCCCTGCAGCCTTGGATGCTGAGATTCTAAGGTAAACCTCTATATCTCCTTCTTCCAGGTAGGGCTGGTCCCAGGCCCATCAGGATCCATGACTTTCTGAATTTGTATGTGTGGGGTATATGTGTGGTATTTGTTTTTGCTTTACTTATTGATAAAACCAGATCTTTTTGGCAGACTAACTTTGATGTTCTTCCAAGATACCAATCCCATACGATAATCCAGCAAAGCTTCATTTGCGCATACTTCAAAAGCTGGGTAGACTAACTGCCTGAATTATCTGAAGGATATATTTAAAAGTTATTTTCAATAGGATATTACTGCCAAACTTTTCCCTTTTGTTTCAGTGAACTTTTATGTCAAAGTACATGCAACATACTATATTTGGATTAAGTTTGTACTTCATTATCTAAAAACAGATTTTGCTTATTTCTAGTCTTTCAGATTAAGACAGCATGTTGCATACATGTAACATGTGGATCCAAGTGTGCTCACATGGGACACCCACAGAGAGGGTGGGAATTGCCAAGTTTCGGACAAGTATATTTTATGAATTATTTCATGCAGCTGTCCCACTTCTAAGGAAGGTGGTTGGATAAAACCGCAACAAAAAATAAGTTGTTAGATGATTCAAGACACTCTCCCCTTTTTCTCTCCAAACCTCTTTGAATGTTGCATCCACTTCTTTGAGGCTTTGATCATCTGTGAGCAGCAAGTTTAGTATTCTGCCCATCCTTCTCCCTCCCCAACACCAAGGCAGAGGCTCCTGCAGAATTTGCAGCAAGTTCTCTTTTGATGGTTATTTCACAACACCCAGCAGGTTTTCTTGTGCACTTGAAGCCTTTGGAACCAAACCCAGAGAAACGCACGCGCTGGGGCTGCAGGGACCCCCATGAGCAGAGCTGAGTGCGCGTGCAGGCTGCCTGGGTGCCCACTGTCACGTGATCGTCGTGCAATGGCGGGGTGCACACAGCTGCTGCTATTTGGGGTGCTTGCAGACTTGGGCTGATGGCTCGCAGGCGCCCTGATTCCTCACCTCTGGCAAAGGAAGCCCATTTCTTATGTGGGGTGCAGGTTGTCACCTGCTGGGTCCTCTTATGAATCCAGAGACCTCTTTTTCTAGGTGAGTTTAACATTCTGAAATTGATAATCACGCCTCATGTAAATGGAAAAGGACAGGGTGTTTCCAGTTAAGTCAGGAAACAGTTTTCCCAAGGTTTGCTTGACTCTACCGCAAGTTTCTCCAAGGCCTCTACTCCATCAGCTGTGTGCCTTAGCGCGGATGTTCTGGCTTTATATTTAAACTTTCAGGTTGCAATAACAGGCTGTGTGAGGGTTTTTTAAGTATTCAAGAAGCTAAATCCTGCTTCAGAATGGGAAGGATCCTTGCAAACGTGTTATTAAAGAACTTCCTCTCATTGCAACATGGGAAAACCTGGGAACGCGGGAGTTTTCTAATTGCCCTTTCCGAGGGAAGCTGGCGGCCTACGGGCAGCCTGCTGGCGTGGTTTGCAGGCACGTGTCCCCCCGCCCCGGGCCCGGGGCCTGGAGGGGAGGCTCCCGCTCCTTGTGCACCCCCATGCCCTGCGATGCTCCAGGACCTATTTGCAGATAAAGCCAGGGTGGTTCAGTTGGCACCAGACTTCATGCTTTCTGAGGCAGAAATGTGACGTCTAAGGCAAACTCGCAAAGCTTTTGCCCTGCTGAGGGTAGAGGAGCACGTTTCATCCCCCGTGCTTTCAAATGATCCATATGTTCTTGTAAGCTCGGGTGAATGTGCTACATGCCTTCTCACTGTGGGTCGGGGCATTCTTCCGGAAGACCAGCACCCACTAGTAACGCACCGTGTTCAGACACCCCAAACTTTCAGGCGTGTGCTTTCCAACCAGCGTGTCTGGGCCTGTGCTGCAGCTCGGCCCATGCAAACTCCTTGACACAGGGAACAGCAGAGCATGAGGTAAAGTCCTGCCCGCCCTGGCCAGACAGGAGTCACTGGATCAGCATGATTAAAGATAGCACTCGGCAGGATGTAGGGAGCAGGGGACTAGATGTTCAGTGCTCGAGCAGCCTGCAGCCTGAGTCCAGGGGCTCCTTTCGTAGCTCTGATATTGCTGGTGCTCAGCAAACCTGGACATGCTGAACCGCTCTTCCCAGGAGTGAGGAAAAGGGGTGGGGAGATGACTGACGCAGCCTCTGCTGCATGCTGGCCAGCCTTCCCGACCACCTCGTCCTGCTCTCTGGCACAGAGGCAAGGCAGGAGCATCCCAAGGCCTGAGGGGAAGAAGCTCAACAGCAAGAGGGCTGGGGCAGGGTGGGTGCCTGCAGCGAGTGAGAGACCATTCCATGCTGGCAACCCCAGGGTGCTGATGGGAGCCTGTCAGGGGGCCCTCAGCTGTCCCAGGCTGCCAGGTGTGCCTTCCCAGCAGTGCCCAGAAGGTCCCTGAGTTGTCACTTCACAGCCACATGAGGCAGGTGGAGGCACAAATAGCCAAAGCCACCTTGCCCTACCCTCTGGGTCAGGGCTTGGGCAGACTCCAGGCTGCAGCCACCCCACAGAACACCCGTGACAGACCTCTCCTCTGTGCCCACTGTGGACTGCTGCCCCAAGCACCACATGGGGCAGGCCTGGGGGACTCAGGAGCAGACCTCCATGTCTCCAGTATGCAAGAGCCCAGCGAAATGCTAGCCCCCTGTCAGGCTGTATGTGGTGACAAGAGGGACCTGTGTGACACTGAGGTGACATAGTGGGATGTGCGCCAGCTGTGGACCGAGGATCCTCACCAATAGCTCATGGTGGGCGGATCCATGGATGAGGGTGCGTGGAGGCCACAGGTGGGGGTAGAGCAAGGCCCTGGGTGGCCACGTGGCATGACCGCAGCAGGCGTCCCGGGGCAGGCTAGCACTCAGCCTGGAGGCAGAAATGGGGTCCGTGGGGTCTGGGAGAAAGCCCTTGGGTGGCCTGGCCTGTGGTGGCAACACATCTGCACCCACCGCTCCGAGGGCCACGTGCCCACCCCAGCCCACCCTGTGGAGGGGCGCCCCACAGTCTTTCCTTTGTCCTCCCTCCTCTGTTCTTCCACCTTGTTTCCCTCCTGCTATGCTTTTATTTTGTGACTTCCTTTGCATTATTAACCTGGCTGGAGAAGGTGGTTGTGCCACAGAAGGCAAAGGTGCCCGCTCCAGCTCACCTGCGCTCCTGCCCTGTGCCTCCCACGGGGCTCTGCTCACCTCACAGCTCACATGCATGTGGGCCTCTCCGGGCCTAGGGTGCCCACCAGGTGCAGTCTACAGAGGCCACCCCTGGGGAGGCCACTCCACATCCACCCTTGGTGGGTGCTGCAGGCTGCTACTGTCTGCTCCGGACCCTTCCCGTGGGGGTCACCCAGACACTTTGGGCTCCACATTTTCTCAACCAACAAGAACTTATTGTACTTGGTTTTATGTGTGTACAGGACATGGCTGCAGTGATGAAGGCCAGAGCTCAGCCCAGGGGGACATGTTGCACTGTGATGATGCCTGGTGGCCAGATGGGGCGTGTGGGACGCCAGGGAGAGAGGCCTTCCTGCACGGTCAGGGCCCCTTCCCCTGAGGTCGGCAGGCCAAGTGTGACACCACACAGCTTCAGGGCTGCAGAGCCAGGCTGCTGCCCCCTCTAGGAGCCCTGAGACGCGGTCTGTCTAGGCCTTCAGTGACCCGTCGGGAGAGTTGGCTGCTCCAAACTCAATGTCCTGAGCTTCTGCCCCGAGAGGATGCAGTGGTCAGGAGGAAAGTGGATGCTTATTTCTTTGTCAAGGCATAAGAATTTGTACAAAAGAACCATGCAGGACAGGGGTAGGTGTGAGCAGGTACTCTTTCAAAACCTGTTACTGCATAAGCTAAGGGAGCCGGCACATCCAGCATCTCGTGGGCACTGCTGGGCAGTCACTGTGACCGTGTGGGTCAGCAAGCGAGGCCACACCCTCGAAATTGCATACCTGTGCATGCTAAGGCACAGGGGTGTGGCTGGTGGACCTCACCTTGGAGTGACCCTGTGATGGCTGCTCGCCAGCCAGTTGGAAGTGCTTGCAGGTGACAGGTGCGCCAGGTGACAGCAGCACCAGTGTGCGGTTGGACTCAGGTTCTCCACCAACACGGGAGGCCTGATTCCTCGACGGCTCAGTGTCACATCCCCCCACATTTTCGTCTGTAAGAAGAGCAAAGCTGAACCTTGCAGGGAGGAGCAGACTTGCGTCTTCTGCTCTCCCTAAAGCACTCTTACACCAGAATGGGGCTGTCGGGGCTGGGGTGCAGGCAGGGAGGGTGTCCTCCTGAAGCCCCAGCCCTAGGCTCAGCCCGACACCAAAAGACGAAGCAAAGACAACATGAGTGGGGGGAGATAGAATGTGGATCTGTTATAAAACAAAATAATGTGCTGCAGTGGAAGTTACCCCAGGATTTAAAGGTCTTGAGGGCATTTTTACCCACTTTATGATCTTCTGCTCTGCCAGATATAAGACTAAACATACTAAGAATGAAATGGTCCCCAAATGTGAAATTGAAATTTGAAGGGAGAGGTGGTCACTCGTTCCCAGAGTCTCCTCTCTGACTGTGGCCAGGGTGCCCCCTCTGGCCACATGCGTCGCTGCTGTCTGGCCCCTGGCTGGACACAAGTGTTGAGGTAGAACAGCGCTGAGTTAGAGAAGTGGCCCTGCAGCACCCAGGCTCACCTTCACGTGTCCCCTGGCCTGAATCTCCAGCCCCTGGGGGCAGAGGATGCATCAGGAAAACAATCGGCTATGGAGCTTGGAGCCCGCGATTGAACATCAGAGGCCCTTGCCCACAAGCCCCAGCCCTGGCCCAGGCCGCTCCCGGCCCGCACACTCAGATCGCCCCCAGCGGTGCAGAATGGGACCATTGGGCCAGGGCGACGGGCAGCCAGCCTGGAGCGCGCAGGCTGAGCAGCTGCTGCCTGACACTCATGGCCCTGCCTGTGGCTTAATGAAGAGCATGAGCAGAAGGCCCTGAATGCCCTTTGTCCTGGCCGCTCCTTGCAGCCCGCGACACCCGTGCTGCCTGCTCTGAGGCTTTGTTCCACCCTCCCACCTCCCAACTTCCACCATCTGTTAGCCCCGGGGTGTGGGACCTGCACCCCAGCCAGGGGACCAGCCGGGGACCCAGCGCTGCCCTGCACGGCACCACCCAGCACTGACCCGCTGTCCCTGCATAGCCGCAGTGACGATCCGTCATCCCAGAGATCTGAGCCACTTGCTCCCGCATCACTTGCTTTCCTCTTGTGCGCGTCCTGCCTCTCACAGCCCTGGCAAGGGACCTTCAGTGCTCGATACCACGGATCGATGGATTGAACTAAGATATTGGCGGATGAGGGGCAGGCCAGGGGAGCCGCCTAGAACTCTCTGGAAAGCCAGCCCCCACGTCCAGCCTCGGAACAGCACCTGTGTACATGAAGCTGCCACCAGGTGCTCCATGCTATAGATGCAACCGGGGACAGCGACAAGGGTGCCAGTGATCACTCATGACTTCTAAGCAACAAGAACATCAGGAAAGTGGTAGAAGTTTCTTGAAGAAAATAGCTGCTCGTAGCCAGGCCATGCTGAGCAGGCTGCAGGAAGGTGGTGGCTTCTTTCTCCCTGGCCTGGCTGTTCCCAGTGAGTGTCTGAATGTGGGACAGGGGGCATGGTGCCCACGGGGACCATCAGCATGGCTCTGCTCACGTGGAAGCCACTGCTGGCTTCTTGGGGAGCCCTGGGCCCCCCATGGGGAATGAGCCATCTCCCTGAGCTGCATTCAAGATGTATGTTGCTGTGACTGCCTTTTGAGGGGTGGCCAGAGTGGCCAGGCCCCTGTTCCACCCAGAAGTGTGACCAGTGTCCATTAGTACGTGCTCTCCAATACCTACAATTTCAGCCTTTATTAGAGCACTTGAGAGTACTGCCCAGGTCATATGAGAGCAAAGCCTAGAATCAGGCCTTCATCTGTTGTAGCTTCACACTGTGACTGTGTGCTGTCGGGTGCCCACCAAGGTAGGAGTCGTGCGGGAGAAAGGAGGGCACAGCAGGCACACAGTTGCAGCTGCACGCGTGGGTCATCTGTAGCCCAGCCCCTGCCATGGGTGGCATGCCAGCTGCAGGCGCATGGAGACGCCTATCTGTACACATCACTGCTTCCTGCCACCAGCCAGGGGGCAGCAGGAGACTCACAGACACATCCAGACATGTCAGCCGGCAACTGGTGTCACAGCACACATTAGGGGACACATGTCTGTCCAGCACCCAGGGGTGTCCCCTGGGAGAGGCTGAGCAGGGCAAGGAGGTGTAAGAAGAGAGACCCAGGAAGAGGGACAGAGGGGGAAGGGACAAAGCTCAAGGACGGGCTGCTGTCAAGGCGCTCCGACTACTCTACTGCTCAGGCCAGGTCTGCGTCTTGAAGTTTTATTTTGAGAGAACATCTTGCAGGATGGGGAAAATTACTCAGTGGTGCTTAGTAAATACCGTTTATCCTGGAGCTATTGTGGTTGTTTTGCTAATGTGGAGTCAGCCTTTCAAATAAAGCAGCTGTGTGTTCCTGGGTGGGTGCCACCCACTGGGCTCTCAGGGCATAGCCTTGAGGAGGGGACTGTGGGGTGAAGAGGGTCAGTTTGGTAGGGAAGGGACAACAGGAGACAGTAGGTAGGGCCATGCCTTTGATCTCTGCAGCTGACCCAGAGTGCCTCTGCACAGCACCTTCCTCGGCGTGTGATATGCCCGTGCACATGTGTGTGGGATGTGGACACCGTGTGTGCCCCTTGGTCTACTAGTAGCAATTGTGCAGACACCCCAGAGGCAGTAGAACTGGTTCCCCATTGAGTGGCAGCCCACGACAGCCTGCCTCCTGCTTTGGCCTGGCTGTGCGTTCTGCAGGGAGGAGCGTGGCCCAGCATCCTGACACCTCTCAGTGTGCCCCCAGCAGTGTGGCCCCAGCCTCCCCACAGATGTCTATGGAAGGATCGCCCACGGGAAGCAGATGCCATCGCGCCAGAGCTCCGCACACAGCAGCCTCACTGGCCGGATCGCACGGCAGCACCACCCCTGTCACGTGGGATTTATGGTGCCACAAAGCCACTTGAATGGAACTGTTATGAATGGGAAGCATGGCTGCTGACAGAGCCTCTCCCACCACGGGACAGGCGCCTCTGCCTTGCCTCCCATCCACACTGCCAACCACCACACTTCACCTCAATGACAATGCATACCCAACTGCATGTTTTAAAGGGACCTTTTTTTTTTTCCTTATTACAGCAGTAGTAGCTGCCCAAAAAAGCAAAACAAAAATTAAAATAAAAACCACCTTTCCTTCCATGATCAAGTTCCCCATAAATAGCTCAGCTCCCACTGTTCCAGGGTCCTGCCCACCCGCCCTCGTGTGCTATTACAGTCTGACTTTCTGTGACGCAAGCATCCCTGCGTCACGTGCACTGCAGCCCACAAGCCGTGGAGGACCTTCATGCAGCCATCTGCGTGGCAAGCGGACGGCGCTGTGGAGAGGGGTCCCAGGGTGGGGGTGGGGTGCACTTTGTCACACACACACACACACACACACACACACACCCGTGTTTCATCTAGCCGGGAAGCAATTGGCCTTTATCCCGCCCAGCACACCCTAATGAACCATTTTCTCCTCCGTGGCTTTGTGTGTTTGTTCCTTAGTTTTGTCCTGTTACTCCTAATTATGCTCCACAAATAACCCTAAAAATTCCAGGCGCCCTTTGTGTGCACACTCAGGCAGCATGCGGCTTTGTTCCAATTGTTCCTCGAAAGGTGCGGAGAGCGTTGCTCAGGGCTTTGTAGTCTTGGTTTTTCTTTTGGCAGAATTGGAGAATGACAGGTCTTTTCTTCAGCGTGGTCCTGCTCTCTGTAATTTTCCCCCATCAGATGCAGAGTTGAGAAATGAGACATTTGCATTATTGTGTGGAGGGATGAATTTCTGCCCCCAGAATCTTATTCAACTTATTTTGCAAATTGCGCTATAAAGCAGTCTAAAATACTCCAGGGGCACAGCAGAGCCTCCGGGGCTGGGCTCAGCGTGCAGCAGAGGCAGGCGGTCACACAGAGCGTGGTGGCTGTGGTGCCCAGCATGAACACGTGGCTGTGCTTGCTCAATCGGCATTAGTGGGCCCTGGGGATTTGGTGGAAGGTGTGTGGCTTCCTGGCCCATGCTGGCCCTGTGTTCTGATGCAGGGTGCTGGGGGCTCAGTGGCCCTGGCTTCGTGCACCCTGGATGTCGCCGTGGAGGCTGCAGCAGGCCATCAGAGATCAGCCTCTCCTAGTTCCTGGAGGAGAATGCGGCCCCCGGGTCAGGTCCTCTTCGCCCTGCCTTGCTTGACAGTGTGCTGTGTGGATGTTCTGCACAGTGTGGCCCATGCCTCCTATGACGGTTAAGAAGCAGAGCATTTACATGAGGAGAACTGTGGGAGAGCCACTCTCTCCTCAAAGCCCCAGTCACTCGGACTGCCCTGGGAATGGAGATGGAGTCTCCTTGGTGAGTGGTCAGGAGTCACGCCAGGCGTACTGCAGGCCTGGGACCTGGCGTGGCAGGATGGCTCAGCACATCTGACCTGGTGGCTGCCGTGGGTGGAAGGAAAAGACCCAAGGTCACGACTCGCCACTGGAGGTCAGCTTCAGGGAAGCTGTGAGTGTCTCAGACCCTGCTGGCCAAGGGGGGGAGCAGCCATTCTTGCCGGACCCAGGCACGTCACCCCACTTCACAGCCCATAAGGCTGAGGAAGCCATGGCACTTGGGGGCCCATCCAGCATCCCCACTGAGTGGCAAAGCAGGGGCTCCAGCCAGCTACCTGGCCATGAAGTGCTGGCCCTGAGCCAGCCACAGTGTCACACTACTGCCTCGTGCCTATCCTGGGGCTGATCCGGGCCGTCCTTTTTGCCCGTGATGGGTTTCACTGTCTGTTGGGGGATTGCTTTGGAAGATGCAAAGAGTGGGGTGCTTGCACGCATGGACAGCGAGGGCAGTGGTGACTGCCAGCACATCCCCTCTCCAGCTTGTCGGCCGTCTTTCTCCAGGAGCTTGACACCAGTGGCATCTGTTTTCCTCCTGACACGGCAGAGGCCAGAGCCGGATGCCCTGGGCCACGTGGGCCTCTCCCAAGTGTCTCAGACCCTGACAGTGAGGTCAGACGGAGAAGAGCGCGCCCTCACCATCTGGAGCTGATTTCACACACTGGCCGCTCTTCAGCACCAAGGAGAAGGCACTGGGATGGGCAGAGGCCACAGTCATGCTCAGCTCCCTGTGGTGGCCCCGTGAGTGCCAGGTGTGCAACGTCATGGGAAGAGGCCCACGCCTGCCTGGAGCAGGGCTGCCCACTTGGCCCACTGCGGGAGCTGTGCAGATCCCAAGAGACAATGTGGCTGGCAGGGACCTGGCTGTGCCCACCACCAGCTCACTTGGCAATGGTTGGCTGCTGAACCTTCATCTTGCAGTAGCAGCTGCTGGAGTCAGCGGGGACTCACAGCGGGAGCCCACAGGAGGCCACTGTCACGCTCTGCCTGGCCTGGAACCATCTTCCCACAGGTGAAATAACAGGCCCAAAGCAGGTGGGCAGCTTGCCCGGACCACACAACCAGCACGCCAGGGTTAGGGTTCAGAGGCAGGCATGCAGGCTGAGGGCTCCTTGTCATCATGGATGGCCTAAGCATCCAGTCTCAGGTGGCTTTGGGTGGTGCCACCCTCCCAGAGGCCATGTTCTGTGGCCATCTTGTCTACCATTCAGGATGCTGAGCTCATGGGGAGGAGAGCA
>NDGM010985047.1:0-10710 GCA_002564305.1 Octomys mimax | reverse complement strand
ACACACACACACACACACACACACACACACATAAATAAAAATTTTTAAAAAGTGAAATTCTTTTACAGCAATGCATTTGATAAAAAACAGACTCCTGCATGTTTTAAAGTTCCTACCATTTGAAAAGAAATAGAATAAAAAATGGAACAAAGACAATTTCTTGAGTTACTGTGACCTGGTATTTGGGAAGAAGCACTAATCTCATCTTGGGATTCTAAAAGCCAGAAATCTAAACGAACTTTCCGAAGTGTGAATCTACCCTTAGAAGCTCAGGGAAGAGAAAACTTCTCTCTAGAAAGAAACTTCCTGGTGTCATTGTTTGCTTTGTTTTGTTGGTTTGTTTCTTTTGGGTAAGTTGTTAAGGAGTGAAACATGAATGATATTTATATTGTTTAAGGCTTCAAACCAAACAACAGCATAAAGAAGCGCTGGGGTCTCTCTACCCCAGGCTGTTCCTCAACCTGAACTTACTGCTCAAAGCATGAAAACAGTGCCGTGAGGGCCCCACTGCAAGGATGTTTGCAAGCTGCAATCAGGGGCCTGCTTTACACAATATTTATGTGTGATTATTCTTATAGTTTCTGGGGGTTTTTTGTTTTTGTTTTGTTTGTTAAATACAACCAGATTTTTACTTTGTGTGTGTCAGCTCATGGAATTTGTTCCATTGATGGAAGTTTTATTTCTTTTTCTTGCTGTTTAGTCACCTTTGAAGAGAAATAGGTGAGTTTGGCCCAAAGTTTGTGGTCAGCAGTTCTGGGGGCTCTGTGTCTGGAGTTTTGTGTGACATGGGATGTAGTATGTGGAGTGTATTGCCTGGGAAGGACCGTGGCCTCAGGGCCAGGAAGCCGCTGGGTGGACAGGGAGGGGCATGGACCCACAGCCCCTCCTGGGTGGCGCTGACCCTCCTGCCTCCAGGCCCCACCTGGCGAGTGGTCCTGGGGCCAAGCCCTCCAGCAGCAGGCCTCGGAAGTACTCAACATCTGAACTCCAGCACTTCCTCAAGTATGGATTAAGATAATGGTATTGGGCTGAAAGCTCCAAAGGGAACATCAGTTTGGGATATCTGCTTTGAAGATTAACTGCTTTGATGGCAGCAGTCACAAAGGGCACAGGGCACTCGGGGGCCTGTGCGTGTGAGCCATGTGGAGCTCCTGCCCAGGAGATCCCTGGGCCTGCTCTGCTATTTGGCTGCGGTCCCGTCAGCTTCTGTCTCAGTAGAATATTTCTGTACTTGCCCCACGAGAGGCAGCGGTTTCAGTAAGTGCCCAGGGACACCTGTGACACAGCCCCCACTGACTCACGCTGCCTCCACCGTGCCTTGGCCCTCTGTATCCCTAGGCCAAGCCACAGAGCATCCCCGCCAGTCCCGCAGCCCACAGAGCAGCTCCTCTTGCTCTTCTGCCTGGTTTTGGGGTGTAGCCAGAGCCTTGTGTGGGCTGCTGAGCCCATTCTGCTGGGTTGCATGTCCCCAAGAGGAGCTGGAGGCAGCGCAGGCAGCAGGAGAGTCCAGTGGGCACTGGTTAACCTCCAGGATCAGCAGGGGAGCAGCGTGCGAGCTGTTTGTGTGTGCCCCATGTGCTGTGGAGGGCAAGTGTCTATGGTGGATTGAGAGCACAGGTGAGGGTTTGGGTGATGTTCAGAGCATGGGATGCTTTTTAGGTTTGAGCTGGGAAGGCCAGTGGCCACACAAGATGTGGGAATGCAGGTGTGCCTGGTGCCCCGGACCGGCTGGGTTCAGCTCACTGCCGTCCTCTCGGTTGGTTCCAGTGAAGCGCTATGTCCGGAAAGGGATCCCGCTGGAACACCGGGCCCACGTGTGGCTGGCTGTGAGCGGAGCACAGGCCTGGATGGAGCGGAACCCTGGCTACTACCAGCGACTGCTGCAGGGAGAAGAAGGAAAGTCCGAGTTGGAAGAAGCCATCAGGACAGGTGAGCAGCACAGAGGTGGGAAGCCACCCATGTGCAGAAGTCGGGGAGGAAGGCTGAGTCAGAGTGCAGGCCTGTACTCCCAGTACTTGGGCTGAAGCAGGAGGATGGCAAGTTCGAACCTAGCGTGGACAGCTTAACAACACCCTGTCTCAAAAGAGATAAAAAGTCTTCTAAAGGCTGAGGAGGCAGCTCAGTGCAGAGGCCCTGCGCTCTACCCACAGCGCTGCACAAAAGCAAAGAACAGCAACTAACTGAAGTTAAGAATTGTATTTTGGGTATAAAACTAAAACTGAAGTGTTCACAGGGGGGACTTTATTTACTCCATCCAGCAGGTATTTGAGTGCCTGTAGCTCTCCAGGAAGTGAGTAACACAGACACGCCCCTGGGGTCTCAGAAGAGAGAGTGGCAGCGACCCCAGGGCCCACACCTGTGCAGGTGCTGGCTGGCACTCCACGCAGGGGTCCCTGGCAGGCACATCGCTGTCCTCCGTCACTATGGGCCCGAAGGTGCTGGCTTTCAAAGTGCTAAACCTGTTCTCACCTCCACTGAATGATACATGGTTCTGCACAAAGACACCGGGCTGTTTGTGCCCTTGTCCCTGGACAGCACCGGAGACTCCAGCCCTTGGCTGTCCGCAAAACCCTGCTGTGAAGTGGCCACTCGGGGCTCTGTGTCCAGCATTGTGAGGCCTCCTGGCAGGCTCAGCCCCAGCTCAGAGCTGCCTGTTCCTCTCTGAGGGGCCCCGCCCTGCCTACCCCTGTCTGTGGCCTGGGCAGCCGAAGCCTCAGGCTGGGGTTGCTGCCAAGAGGTGAACGCATGTGCTGAATGCACAAAGCGCTGGGTGCTGTCCTCAGCAGCGCGGAAGTAAATGGTGATGCATGCCTGCAATCTTAGTTCTGAGGAGACAGAGGCAGGAGGTCACACTGAGTTCGAGGCCAACTTGGGTTACACAGCAAGACCCTGTCACAAAACAGAACAGAACGGGCAGACACATGGGCCACCGAGCTCAACCAGTGCCTGCTGGTGGTCTTTGTGCAGACCTGAACCGCACCTTCCCAGACAACGTGAAGTTCCGGGAGACGGCCCAGCCCTGCTTGCAGAAGGCCCTGTTCAACGTGCTGCTGGCCTATGGGCTCCACAACCGGAGCGTGGGCTATTGCCAGGTGAGCCCAGCCCAGGCCTGGGCAAGGGGCAGGAGGCGTTGGTGGGTGCAGCAGGCACCAGCGTGTTGGGCACCGCCCCTGCCAGCCCTGATTTAGGGCCCCCAGTGGCTGTGCTCAGGTCTGAGGTCCTGGGATGCCTGGCGGCAGGTGGCAGAGGCAAGGCTGCAGGTTGGGAGTTGGCCGGGTGCTGACACACGGTGTCCTGCAGGACCCAGATCACCCACTGCCATCTGTTCCTTGAGGAACACCAACCTATTCCTTGAGGCCACTTGGGAAGGGCCTGTGCGTCTTGTGGCTTGGATTTGGAGTCAGCAGTTGTGCTTGGGTGCCGTGTGGGGGACACGGGGGTGACTGGAGTAGGAGCAGTCCAGCAGGGTGTGGGCAGGGAGCCGAGGGGTCCCAGGGGCTCAGCCTGTCGGAGCAGTGGGTGCCGCCAGCCCTGCCCCTGGACGATCCCCCACCCCCACCTTCACGCAGGGAGTAGGGGGTGCATCCTTAGCCTCGGCACTGGGGTTGCCTCTGTCCAGGAACAAGAATGTGGCTTTAGGAGACAAAACGTCTTTACAGCCTCATCCTTGTTGTTCTTTGGGGTCTTAAAAATAGCCCAGTTTTAAATTTTAGTTTAATAGTTTTATCAATGTATATTTGCGACATCTCATGAATATGTTCCTCTTGGGGAGCTGGTCCATGTCTGTCTTGATCCATTTGACTTCCTCTCCTTGCCCTCCTGCCTTTCATGCACTATTTTATTTTATTTATTTTATGTTTTTGAGTCAGGGTCTCACTGAGGCCCAGGCTGGCCTCAAATTTGCAGTCTCAGCCTTCTGAGTGCTGGGGTCACAAGTGTGCACTACATACCCTGCTTAAGGTTATAAATGCCAGCATTCCTCCTGAGCTCGCCTGCTCTGGGACACACACAAGGGAGCACGGGGCTGCGAACAACAGCCACAGAAGTGTGGCCCAGGGGACAAGACTTGCCCAAGGCTGCGGCTCTGTCCTGGCCCTCCCATGGCTCCTGTGGCTGCCAGGGCCCTAGCTTGTTGCCCCGCCTCTGCTTCCTGCCAGGCAACTGTGTCCTCCTCCCCTGTCCTCCTGGATTAAGGCCACTTTCCTGGTACTGTGACATCTGCCAAGGCCTGGCTACAGGCCAGTTCCCAGGTTGGGACTGCAGCAAGGCCTGGGCTTGAGGCACAGCCTCACCTGTGGCATGGAGAGCTCATGTGACCAGGGTCCTTGAGATTACTGCGTGTGCTCCACGTCACAGCCCTGGGGGCCACCCTGTCCCTGCCCTGCCAGCCTGTTGCCAAGTTGTATTTGCAGAGTCTGCTTCCGGGGTAGCATGATGGATGGGCTTGGCCGGGGTGTGGGTGGGGTGTGGACAGGCACTGGCCATAGAGCCATGCCCTGGGCACCCTGACAGTGGAGCCTCAGCACCAGCTCCCCTCTGCTGGCCCACTGCCTGCCCTTTGCTGGCTGGCAGAGGCAGGGTTTCCCTCGTTGCTAGAGCAATGCGTATCTCTTGTGGAAAGACGGGTGCACAGAGAGAGAAGAAGAGCAGTGGTAGACCCAGCTCTGAGCCGCACCCTGGGCTGCCCAGGCCGTGTCCCAAGCTCAGGGGCCCTGCACTGCCTGTGGCTGGCAACACCTGCCTTTTGGAAGTGTGTGCTGGGCATTTTCTAAAGGGTCTCCATCATGACCACCCAGCAGCCACCATGAGACCAGGGCTGTCAGCATTGTGCAGACACTGCTGTCCTCGCGTTTTGGGAAGGGGGTGGTCCCGGCTGCTTGGTACTCAGTGGTCTTTGATTTCCGATTCCAGTTGAGATGTTCACTTTTTCTTCTTTCTTAGTTATTTGTTTATTTTTTGAGACAGGGTTCAGGCTAGTTCAGGCTAGCTCACCCAGGCTAACCGCAAATGCCCAGGGCCCCTCCTGTTCAGCCTCCTGAGCGCTGGGCTTACAGATGTGCCCGTCATGGCTGGCACGTGCTCGTTCCTCTTTTGACCTGGATTGTCTGAACACAACATGTGGAGACCAACCCTTAGTGTCTCTCGAGTGCTACCAGAAGACTATGTAAGACTTGCTGGGTTTAAGGGCGCCTTGGATGGCAGCGAGTAGCTGAGCAGCCACAGGCTTGTTTAAGGCTTGTTTAACCTGTTCAGGGTGGGGCCATGACTTGTGTCTTGCTGCTAGGCAGCCTGGTTTGTGCCTGATTGTCCATTGCATGTTTTTTAAAATCAATTTTATTAGTGAAAAGATAGATAAAAGCAATGAGACCAATTTGCACCACCAGTGGATCCAGCTGTCCATGGCTCATGGGCCACAGTGGCTGAGCCATTGGGATTGGGTCACAGCTCAGTGTAGATTTTGTTGTTTTTCTGATTTTAGGGAATGAATTTCATAGCAGGGTACCTCATCCTGATCACAAAGAATGAAGAGGAATCTTTCTGGCTCTTAGATGCTCTCATTGGACGGATCCTGCCTGGTACGTGGACAACACGTGTGCCTTCCCACCCTGTTTGCTGTGATGGAAGCAGCCATCCGGCTCAACGGGGCCGAGTGGTAATGCAGCGGCCTTGTGTGGCAGTCCAGGTCCAAATCTTCCACTTGGGCTAAGACAAGCGGATGGTCCCAGCAGCTGTCCCATCTGGGTGCCTGTGGTTTCTGTGGCCTCTGCCCAGGGTATGGGTTTGGCTATCTGTGCTGATAGCCCCTTGCTCCCCCTCCCACAGGGATGTGGCTGGGGAAGGACCCTGTGTGGAGTCCTTGTTGGTCCCACATCCGAAGTGGTTCACATGGCTTCCTGGAAGTTTGTTCCTGAATTTGTGAGCATGGCCAGCGCGCTGATAATCACTTGCTGAGGCGTCTTTGCTGAGAGTCCTTCAGGGCTCTTCCCCCTTTCTAGGTTACTAATAACAGCGGCCGCCAGCGTTTGCACAGTGCAGCGCAGATGAGGACCATGGTGTCGATGTCAATTGCAGTGTTGACGTGACCACCGCGTAGCATCAGCTGCGGTGTAGATGTGGACCGCAGCCTGGGGTGGACTGTGGTGTAGATGAGGACCACAGTGGAGTCCCACTGGGTGCAGAAGCCCAGAGCCTCCATTCCTTACCACAGAGCTGGGGAAAGCCTCTGGCACTGGCCACATGGAAGCCAGGCTGCAACCTGCTTCTTCCCTCAGCAGTTGTGCCATGTGTGGAGCTGTCTTATGGGGAAGGGGACCGTGCCGGAGGGATCAGTCGGCCCAGGCTCCGAGGACGTGCTGGCCCGCAGCTCTGACCTCTGCTGAGTCAGGAGCCTGGATGCACGTGAACACCACAGTGGTGCTATCAGTCCGTGTGCCTCGGACGTGAGGACACAGAGCCCAGATACAAAGCCAGGGCTCATGCAACGTCCATCACAGCAGCGTGGGTAAAGCAGCGTGGCACAGCATGGGGTGGCAGCTGGGGCAGAAGCCTGGGACGTTGGCAGAGCCAGTGACTGGTCGGTGCTCCCATCGGCTGCTCCTGCCTCGCTGTGGACATAGGTTCTGTGGCGGAGATCTGCCCATCGAGCTGGAGTGCTGCTAGCTCTGCCCTGCATCTTGGAAGCATAGTGTGGTCCCCAGAGCCCTGTTGCACCTTGGTCCCTATGGAAGATACATAGGGCGCCACCCACAGTGTGGAGAAAATGTGGGAAGCCGAGAAGCAGGCCATGCTCTTGTTCCGCACCAGCTGCTAGAGTCTGTGGACCAAGCTGCAGTTCAGACAGGTCTCAACTTAGAAGAAAGCAGCACAAGTAAAGCACAAGTCAGGACTGGTGCACTGCTGTAATCCCAGCCACTTGGGAGGCTGAGGCAGGGAGATCTCAAGCTGGAGGCCGGACTTGGAAACTCAGACTGTTTCGAAAAAGGCCAGAAGGTGTAGGTCACGCTTGCTTAGTATGGGCAAAGCCACATAAAATTTTAAATAAACCTTACAGAAAACAGAGTAAAAAGGCTCATCAGACCGTGTTGGGAGGCAGCACGCATATCCTGAGGTCCTGCTGGCCATCTTCCCTGTGAACCCAGAGTTTAGATCCCAAATGAAAGGCAACTTCAGCAGCCTGAGTTAAGGGGTGCTGTAGCGTGCAGTGGGGAGCAGAGCTGCTTTGCCCAGAATGCCAGGGCTCGGCCACATGCACAGTTCAGTGGGACGGTGCTCAGCTGTATAGGAGGAGAAGCTAGAAGTTGGCTGCACAGTTGGCTGTGGAGCTGTCCCTGGGAGAGCTGCCGGCCGGTCAACAGGGCAAAGCTTGGGCTCTGAGACCCTCGGGGACATCGGACCTCCACCAGCATGGAGGAGAGCAAAGCCAGACCCTTGTGCCGTTCTAAAGAGTGGGAGGCACAGGTGACTTGAAAGGAAGAGTGTAGAGGACACCATAAGCCAAGCAGGAAGATAAGCTGACCTGGAGAGGGCATCTGAGCCCTAGTTAGCAAAGGGTCAGTTTCTGGACCAGGGAAAGCGCTCCAGAAAATCACAGAATGTCAGTGCAGAGCGTTGCAGAGAGGAGGACAAACCCCACACTACTCTCAGAGCAGGGCCAGGACAGGGACTTGGGGGGACCCATATGCAGGCGAGACAGTGCCAGTGCCTGGGCAGGCAGAGGTGGGGTCTCACCTGGTGAGTACGGGTGGGCCTTGAGCATAGCTGGTGCTAGCGTGGCCCCAGGCTCCAGGCAGGTGGAGCTGGCTATCTCATGGGGGTCGCTGGGCCCAGTGCTGGTGCCGTCTGTGGAGGAGACCAGGTTGCCCCAGTGGTCAGACTGAGGGACGGCTCTGAGGTGCCCAGGCAGGCCAGCTGGGAATGCCACTTTCACCTCCGAGGCTGCTTCTCATTATCCATTAGGAGGAAGGGCAGTGACACATAGGACTGGCTGCCCAAAGCAGAAGACCTCTTTTTCAGGAACCGGCCAGGGCCGGAGATGGCAGCTGAGGTAGCCACTGAGGGACAGTGGCTGTGAGGATCTGGCTAGCATCACTTGAAGACATGCAGGGTAGAAAGCTCACTGCTGGGTCCATGTGGCTGGGGGCCAGAGGTGGAACAGCCTGCAGCCCAGGGAGGCTCAGGACTCTGCAAGGCGCCCCAAGTCTGGGCCAGACCTTGCCCTTCCTGTGGGCTTCCTGGTAGCTGCAGCCCCTCCTGCTGTCCACACTCAGGGCCGTGGGGGTCGTCCTGGTGATGACAGCCGCCCCTGCAACAGCAGGACTGCTCAAGTGGCAGCCCGTGCCTCCTCACCCTGTCCACCTAGCTCCCAGGCAAGCAGGCTGCTGTTCCTTCCTGTGGCACCATGCAAAACTGCTTCCAGGAGCCAGGAGGGGCCCGGCGGGAGCAGCGCCCTGAGTTCAAGGTGGAAAGCCACATACAAGTCTCTGCCTCTGCCTCGCACCTTCCTGGGTCACTCTTCTCCAGGGCTGAGCTAGGACGCAGCCCAGCTATCTTTGGTGCTCATGCCTGGATAGTATGTCCTGGCTTTCAGGGACAGAGTCCGGAAGCGTCTCTGGAGGAGGTGGCACTGCTCCATCTTGGGGCTTGTCCTGCATCTGTTGGTCCTCAGTGGCCCTGAGCTCACTGTTATTCATGGCCAGAGAGGGGACACACCAGGGTCTCTCTTGTCACAAGAACACAGTTCTCATTAACCCTCCTCCCTTGCCCCAGTACTTAATCTAGAAGTGGCCCCAGGATTCTGTTCCAGAGACAAAGTGGTCAGGCCAGGCCCTGGACCTGCCTTCACCTCCAGCACCATGCCTGGGACATTGCTGGGCTCCTCCAGGTTGGGCTTTGTGGTGAGTGTGGCCAGTTGGGCTGTGGCTGTGGGTGGCACAGCAGAGCTGGCCAGAAGTGGAGGAGCAGGGACCTGACACTGTGATCTATCATTGGTCCTTGCCCCTTGGCCCCTTGGGGACAGTTCCATAAGGACACAGCTATGCAGAAGCACAAGCAGTTTGTCACAGGGTAGGTAGAGAGTGTCAGGGCTCTGGTGAGCAGGTGGCATGTGCAGGGGCTTTGGCCCCACTGCAGTCTGAGTGTGCTTCATACTCAGGAGAGCTGCTGCTGGGCTCAGGGGCCTTGTGATTCTGAGGTGACATCCACTCAGTTCCCTTTCAATGTGTGCCTCTCATGACTCTGCCTTGTTCCTTTCAGGGGCTCAGCATCCCTTGCACCCTCAGGTATGTCACCCAAGCCAAGTCTCAGCCCAGGATGGGGGCTCGAGAACGCCTCCTATTCTGATCCATCAGGTGTAAGCTGTGTCCAGGAGTGGTGCCCAGCAATGCCGTGTGTCTTGCTGGGGAAATAGGTGGCAGCGTGATGGGGCTCCTTCCCAGTCTGCGCTGGGGGAGGAGACTCGGGAGGTAAAGGCCAGGCCCTGCTGGCACCCCGTGCTCTGGTGGGCACTGGCTTGCTCATGTGGGCAGAGCTGGCATGGAGCCCGGCCTATGGGCCAGCCTCCCTGGGCTTCTCCAAGTTGCAGCCCCAGCTCCAGCTCACTGGCAGGGTCATGGGATGGTGCCAGCGTCCTTGACCCTCGCTCACAGACAGGAGACTGGGTGCAGAGGCCAACAGGTCCAGTGTGGGGTGCAGGGCGTGGGCACCGCCAGCATCCAAGCCTGCTGGTCCCCTGGCCCTGCTGTAGACAGCTCTAGAACTGGGTGGGAGCTGTGTCTTGCGGCCCACTGAGTGGAGTTGGAACCTTGCGTGTTGCTAGGGTTGTAGTGGTCTCTCCCTTTAGGGTCACTGCAGGGCAGGCTCAGCCTCCACGGAGCTTGTGACAAAGGGTGATCCCTCCTGCCCACTCTGCCCCACCTCAGCAGGCCTTTGGGGCACATTAGTGACCCATGACCAGGCCTTTGGTTCTCATCTTGCAAGTTCTAGGTGGAGACCTACTGCGTGCACATGTGCATGTGTTAAACTCATACACATGTTATAGAAGGTCTGGAGGCTGAGCGTGGAGGTGCTCGTGGCAGTGCTCAGGAGCCTGCTGCTGACCCACTGCGGCTGCCCTGCACTTGGCCTCAGGCCCGAGGACCATGGGGAGCTGGGGCTGAGCTCTCACCTTGTCAGCAGCAGCAGGGGAGCATGGGGGGGGTGAGGGCACTGTGGGCGCCCCAGGAGCAGAGGGTGTCCCGGAAGCCAGGCACACTAGGGAAGCACAGGGAGAGGACAGCCCCAGCCCTGTGCCCAGGATGCTTAGCGTGTCTATTTTTGGAAACATCTAAGCCTCTCTGTCACAGGGCCAAGGTCATGCTGTGTGGCCCACAAACCCCTTGTTGCCCGGGCTCAGTGGAGGTCATGCAACGCACCACTGTGAGAGCTGGGCGCCCTGGGCTCTGCGCCTCCCAGCAGCACTGGGGATGGGGTGGCCTGGGTTACGTGGGAAGCACACTCAGCAGGTGCTCACCACTGAGAGCCACCCCTATCCCTACCCCCAACCCCAGCCTTTGTGTTTTTTGAGACTGGATCTCAGCAAATTGCCCAGGCTGGCTTTGAACTCCTGATCCTCTTGTTGTGGCTAGACTGAGTCCAGTAAAGAACACCCAAGGAGGCAAGGAATAGCTGCATTTGACACCAGCAGGCCTGGCTGGTGTAACTTCCGACAAAAGC
>NDGM010985043.1:0-10905 GCA_002564305.1 Octomys mimax | reverse complement strand
CTGGGCCATTGTCAGACCCCATAGATAATGGAAGGCCAAATCTGGGAACTATCTCATAGAGGAACTTTTTGCCTACAGTTAGAGCTGATTTCGATTTGGTCAGAAAAGCTTCAACCCTTCCGGTGAAGGAGTCAACCATAACCAGAAGGTATTTATGTCCTTGGAGTCCAGGTTTTCCAATTTCTGTAAAATCTATTTCCCAATGTTCTCCTGGCATGGTTCCTCGATATTGGGAGGTTTCTAATGGTTTATGCCTTTTAGGATTCGCTAATTGGCATTGAGGACACCTCAAACTGACAGATTGAGCAAGTTTGGACAGCTGAGGGATGAAAAATCATTCCCGAAACAGTTTGGCTACCTTAGAGCTGCCCAGGTGGGTGGTTTAGTGAGCTTGTTGTATAAGCTCACACCCTAGTGCTTCTGGGAGTAAGACCCACTTGTTGGGTAGGTGGTACCAGCCTCCGGGGATATGTTGTCTTGCTTGGAGTTAAGCAGCTAGATGCAAATCCTTTTGAGTGTAAAGAGGGTCAGGCAAAGTTGGAGGTATTAGCAGCTATATAGAAGCCTGTTCAGTCCCCGCTGATTTTAGGGCTGCTTCTCGAGCGGCCACATCAGCCAAGTTGTTGCCCCGTATAATAGGGTCATCTCCAACTTGGTGGGTCTTGCAATGGATTATGGCCAGCTTCTCGGGAAGCCAAATGGCTGCCAATGAATCTAGGATTTGGGGAGTGTTTTTAATCTTTTGTCCTCCAGAGGTTAATAAGCCTCTTTCTTGATAAATGATACCATGAACATGAGCAGTGGCAAATGCATACCTGCTGTCAGTGTATATGTTGATGTCCTTTCCCTTAGATAATTTGAGGGCCTCGGTGAGAGCAATGAGTTTGGCTCGCTGGGCTGAGGTTCCAGGTTCTAATCCTTGGCACCAAAGAACCTGGGTGTCTGTGGTGACCGCGGCTCCCGCAACCCGCTTACCTTGGTGGATGAAACTGCTCCCATCTGAGAAATATGAGAGGGCTCCCAGCAGTGGATCTGCTAAATCTGGTCAGAGTCCGGAGAGGTGTTTTACAACCTCAGAGCAGTTATGCATTGGCAATGAGGAGTCATCATCCAGCAGCAAAGTGGCTGGGTTTAAGGCTGTGGTCTCTCTGAAACTGACAGTAGCCGGGTCAAGAAGCAAAGCTTGATGATGCGTCACACGGGAGTTGGATAGCCACTTATCTGGTGGTGCCTTGATCAAGGTTTCCAACGAGTGAGAGGAAATGACCACAAGTCTTTGACCAAAAGTCAGTTTTTGGGCTTCTTTTACCAGCAGGGCCACTGTCGCCATTACCAGCAAACAGGGTGGCCACCTGGCTGCCACTGTATCAAGCCGCTTGGAGAGGTAGGCGACGGGTCTTTGCCAGGGCCCCAAGGACTGGGTCAGAATTCCCTTAGTTATGCCTCTTTTTTCATCCACAAAAAGGGAGAATGGTTTTCATAGGTTAGGCAAGGCTAAGGCGGGGGCTTCGGTTAAGGCCTGCTTTAACTGCTGGAATGCTTGATTTTGGGGTTCGCCCCATTCTAGAGGGTCTTGGGTTGCTCTTTGTAAAGAGTCATAGAGGGGCTGTGCAAGCTCTGCAAAACTGATGATCCACAGCCTGCAGTATCCCATAGCCCCCAGAAACTCCCATACCTGTCTTTTATTGACTGGAGCACGAATCTGCATGATGGCTCATATTCGCTGCAGAGAGAGAGTTCACTTTCCCTCATGAATTTGATAACCCAAATAAGTCACAAGTTTTTGGTATAGCTGGGCCTTTTTAACAGACACGTTGTAGCCCAACTTCTCTAGGGCCTGTAGTAGAGCTCATGTTGTGGTTACACAACATTCATACAAGTGAGCTGCCAGCAAGATATCATCAACATACTGCAAAATTGTCACATCAGGGTGTACTTCTCTAAACCCCAGAAGATCACTGGCAAGGGCCTCATCAAAGAGAGTGGGGGTGTTCTTAAACCCTTGTGGTAATCTAGTCCAAGTCAATTGTTCTGATACCCCAGACATGGGGTCAGTCCACTCAAAAGCAAAGATGGGTTGACTTACCGGTGCGATGGGCAGGGTAAAAAATGCATCCTAGAGGTCTAGTACCAAGTACCAGGTTTGTTCTGGGTTCAAAAAGTTCAGCAAGGTATAGGGGTTAGGCACAGTGGGATGAAGAGTGACTACCCTTTTATTTACCTCTCTCAGGTCTTGAACTGGTCGGTAGTCCTGTTTTCCTGACTTTTGGACAGGCAACAGGGGTGTATTCCAGGGGGATGCACATGGCCTCAATATGCCTTGGCTCTGGAGTCTCTGGATATGTTTTGCTATGCCTTGACGAGCAGCCAGGCTTATGGGGTACTGTTTAAGTTGAGTGGGGGTTGCCAGGGGAGTAAACTCGATCACCAAGGATACCTGATTCAAAGCTAGTCCAGGCGGATTGTTTTCTGCCCATAACCCCGGGATTTCTTGCTGCCATTGGGTTTACAGTCTGTGGGCCGTTAAGGGTCTTCCTCTAGAAGGTAACCTTCTCCTTCAGGGTAGATTGCCAAAATCTTAATTTGGGAGGGGCCACCTGTCCCCAGGGTGACCCCTGGTTGTTCTTGTCCAAAGCTGAGATGGATCTTTAATTTGTGTAGGAGGTCTTGACCCAGGAGGGGAT
Organism: Octomys mimax; assembly: GCA_002564305.1. Classification (NCBI taxonomy): domain Eukaryota; kingdom Metazoa; phylum Chordata; class Mammalia; order Rodentia; family Octodontidae; genus Octomys; species Octomys mimax. Next base: position 8,221 of record NDGM010985043.1, on the reverse strand, counting down.
CAGGACACTCCAGTACCCAAAGGAACTCATGTTGGATGGCTTTTTGGCCAGGCCGTGAAAGTTTAGCTTGTAATTTTTGGTAGGCTTTGGCTTATCCAGTAGCTCCCAAAACTCTCATGGACCTCCCAGTGGGGGTTCCCATGGGTTGGGTAAGCACAGAGTGAGATGCCCCTGAGTCTACCAGGAAGTTGATGGGTTGGCCTCCCACATTTAGGGTTAGCTGGGGCTCTGAGGGACCAGAGGAGCCCTGACTTCCTCAGTTGTGGGATAACAAGGTCTTGGCATCTTTCTGGACTTTTAGTTTGAGCTTGAGACAGTCCTTGCACCAATGTCCCCTTTCCTTGCAGTAGGCGCATTGATCCTTGTCCAGAGGAGGTCAAGATCAGACAACCTTGTCAGCCAGTACCTCTAATATTTTGGTCAGCTTTTGATCCTTGGGGTCTTCATGATTATCAAATACCTTCTGTGCAATGTCTACTAACTGACTAAGGGGCATTCCCTCAAGTCCCTCAAGTTTCTGTTATTTGCACTTTATATCCGGGGCCAACTGGGTGACAAAGGCCCTTGCATTCTCGGGTGCTTCCGGATCTATTGGGGTATAAATACGATAGTCCTCTTGTAATCTAAGAAGCCCACAGGTGATTCTGTGGCCAATTGTCTAACCTCAGACACTTTGGACAAATTGGTAGGCTTCCTATGGCGCCTTTAAGGGCAACACCATTTGAGAGCCTCCTTACCTCGGTCTGTGTTGGGGTCCCAGTCTGGGCATGACAAGGGGAATACAAAATCCAGACGGACGGGGTCTGATGTGATTCTCCATCCGGTCTCTTGATTGATTTTCGTGCAAGCGCCCTAATGTGTTCGCATTCCTCTGAAGTAAAAAGGGTCTGAAGGAGTTGTTGACAGTCGTCCCAAGTGGGACGATGGGTATAACAGATAGTTTCAAGAAGGGTAGTCAAACCTTGGGGATCCTTAGAAAAGGGAGGATTCTGGTGCTTCCAATTGTAGAGGTTGGAGGAGGAAAGGTAAAAAGGAGTTGTTGAGGGTTACCAGGATTTGAAACCTCCGGTAAGGGAAGAAGGGTGCCTGAGGGAAGCTTCCCAGACTGGGTGGTATCAGGGGAGACTAGACTGTGGGGTCGCTGGCGGCTCCAAGTTCGCATGGGGCTGGGAGGTCGAGTGTCAGGAGAGGGGGCAGAAGGGAGAGGATGGTAGGGGGGAAGCAGGAGAGGAGGGAGGTCCTCCTCGTCAGAGGACAGAACTGGAGGTTTTTCTGGGGGTTTAGGGGATTTTAGAGGAGCAAGGAGAGGAGGGTTCTGGGGTTGTTGCCCGGTGGCCCTCAGGAACTTCTTTAGCTATGATGGAGGATCGTAGAGGAGGTTAAGCCAAATCTGGATATAGACAATCAGGTCTGGGTGAGTTGGGGGTCCAAAAACTGCCTGACGGACCATTTGGGCTATAGGGATGACAAAAGATCCTTCCAGTGGCCAGAAGGGAGTTAACGATGACCATTCGTGTTCACAAAAGGTACGCAGTTTGCCGGGAAAGACTGGCTCTCGTAACCCTTTGCTTGCTCCTCTAAGTCACTAAAATGATTAGGAACTACAGTTAAGGGGGTCAAGGACACAGATAGACACTGACGGTGATTGTCCCATGGTTGAAAACAGAGGAATAACAACGAGACAGGAGACAAAACACAAAACAATCACAATTGCAAAGGTCCTTCCTTCCAGTACGGTTGAATGACCTAGTAAAGGCAAAAGGGGATTAGGGCCGAGGGAACCAAATGGACGTATTCGTCCCAAGAAACCAAACCCGCAGATGCCCAAAATAAAATCTCAAAGAGAAACCAAACCGGAGGGCATCCCCTCTGCAGCGGCAGAACACAAAATCCAGCAGCTGAAAGAAACGTGCACACCAAATTCAATGAAAGGCCTGTTATCTTACCTTGTTGGCCCCTTGAGATGCTGGACGGGAGAATTGAATTCCCGTGGGGATCCTGGACGAGCCCCCAAATGTTATACCTCAAAAATGAGGCAGGCTCAGAAGTTTAAAAAGCGCTTTATTTTAGTGGTCCCCAGCGGCGACACTCCGCACAAAGTACCTAAGCGCACGCGGGGGGATGAGGGGAGTGGGTGTGGGGGTGAGCGTGGGGTTTATAAAGCTTAAAACCGCAAGGCAGGCGGGGTACAACTCGGGGAGTTCAAGCAGACATGGCAGCTGTTGAGATTAGATATGGTTAGAGGTCTGGAGGGGTTCTTGGAATTCAAGGGTGGGGTGGGGCTTGCAGAAACAGAAGCTCTGTGAGATAGGCATACATTTTATAGCAGTTGCGCATACAAAACAGGATGGCAGCGCTTTGGTCAGGTTATAACAATAACCAGGAATAAGCCCGAAGATCTATATTTAAAACATTTATGGCAACTTTTAGAAAAACATTTGGAAATGTTTTGTCAATGTAAAACGAACCCCACATAAATATGTGTAAGAAAAGCTTAAGCCAAGGGTGAGAATGACCATCCATGAAACATTTAATCTAGTTGCCCAGAATAAGTACTCTGATAGAGCCAAGAGCCATTGCGGTGAGGGGGTAGAAGGGTTCAACAAACTGTTCAGTTGTATTAGTAGGCAAAGATAGCATGCATCATTGATTGGTCCTTGTGCATTGTGACACATTCCACAAGGATGTGGTGATGTCATTTTCCAAGTTATTTATTTCTCCAATGGTGTCAAGAACTAAGATGAAACTGTTAAAAGTTAAAATTAACTATAGATCATGGGACTGGAATGATGGAGAACTTGACTGCCCTGAACCTCCGTCCTCTAGCCCTGACAGAAATTTGCAGACCTCTTTCTTTTGGGTATGTCTTCTATACCACATGTTGAACAATGTTGAACAACCAAAAAAAAAAAGTTAAGTGTGCCATACTTAGGTTGTTGTACAACTTATAGAACTAAAATGAAATTTTCAATTATTTTCAGGATTACATTTAAATAAAATAAATAGAAGGGCACGCCAGGCTTGGCTGAGGAACTTCATGGATTGAAAGCCCAAGAAATAGAGGAGGCTGGTGACGATTGAGATCACAGGAGAAAATGATTTCCTTTGCCTAGGTAAGGCACACAACCTGCCATTGTCTTACTGACTCATGTGAAGGGTAAAGTATCTGAATGGAGGAACGAATGACACTTGATCCAAGGAGAATTTCTGGAGCAGCTGCTTATTGCAGCCACTGTACGGAATCGGCTGCCAAAATGGCGGCTACCATGTAAAATCCATAATTAGAACGCCGCCATGTTTCCCCTGAGAGAGCAGGAAGTCGGTCCCCTGACGGAATCAGATTTCAAGATGACGACATTTGTGTGGAAGTCACAAAGTACGTACGGCCGTATTGCCTTTAACGACGGGGAATTGCAAGCAACCACTGTACGGACTCGATTTACAAGATGGCAGTGCCGTCAGAAAAGCAACATTATAGGTGCGACCATATTTCTCGCGAACATATGAATTCGGCAACCATATGAACTCAGTAGTCAAGACGGTGGCCCCTAAGGGACATTCCAAGGTACTAGGTGAGCGACCTATTTGTTTGACACTGAGCCGTCGCATTGGGCATGCGCAGTAGGAGTACGGTGTCCGGGAGGTGCTACCAGTAGCGGAAGTAGTTGTGGGCGCTATTGCAACCGCCGCGGACGCCACCGAGGTGTTTGTGCAGGTTCGTGGTACTCTGGCGGGAGTGTGAGAGTGAGCCGAGAGCGGAGAGATATGGTGAGTTGGGGGTTCGGGCAGGGGGTTGGCGGTAGAGGTCGGGAGGTTACAACTGTGGTGTCTGGGCAGTTGCGCGGGGTTTCTTTGGTGAGCAGAAAGCCGAGCTTCTGGGCCGTATGGTGGGAGTCTGGAAGAACGCTGGAGTGTGGGGTGAACCTTGTGTGGTCTGTGCTTAGACATTACAGGGTCCCTAGTGAAAGTTTAGCGGGTACTCAGACGGCAGTTCTGTGGGGAACTGTGACGGGGGTTGTTTGGACAGAGGGATAAGGGGTTTGTCTGTGTCGGGGCTACAAGTATGTAGGGAACCGTGATCCGGGTGGAATCTATGGAATCAAGACGGAAAGTGTGCACAATAATTTAGGCGTTAACTGTGTGATGGGATTCGGTTAAGACTTCTGATCACGACAAGGGGGCGTGATGAACTTATGAGAGCGAGGATAGGGTGTTTGGCAGGAAGACAGCAGTTTTGGAGAGTTACAAGGCAAGTAATGAAGTAGCTGGCTGAGTGGTGGGAATCTATGGGAACCACGACAGAGAGTGGTCAGGAGCTGTGGTGGGCAATTCATAGGCAGAATGGGAAGCTATGGCAAGCCGTGGTGGAGCTGTACTGGGGAGATAGATGATACTTGTCTGAGGAGCTATAATGGGGATGCCCTACAGGAAGGAGATGGTTCAGACCCAGAGCCTCCAGACGCTGGGGAGGACAGCAAGTCAGAGAATGGGGAGAATGCACCCATCTATTGCATCTGCCGAAAACCTGACATCAACTGCTTCATGATGTAAGTTAGGGAGAGACTGGTAGAACTGACATCTGACGAGGTTGGGAAGGCCAGTTGGGCATACCCTTCACGTCTTTACCATCTGTCCCATCCTCTGCAGCGGATGTGACAGCTGTAATGAGTGGTTCCATGGGGACTGCATCCGGATCACTGAGAAGATGGCCAAGGCCATCCGAGAGTGGTACTGTCGGGAGTGCCGAGGTGAGGGCATATGCTGGGTTGCTTATGGAGAGCAGGTTGGGCTACCAGGGAGGAGGAAGAGCTATGATAGAAGGGATCTTGGATAGAACGTGATAGATACATGTTTGTAGGCTGAGTGATTGTTGGTTTGTGGTAAGCTTGAATGTGGACTGCACTGTTACACTGACATGCTTACTAACATGTAAGTAATTCTGCCTTGGAGCAGGGGGGCAGAACAGGTAGGCAGACAGTAAGAGAAAGAAGAAGAAGAAAAAAAAAGGGGTTCTGGTACAGTTGAAGCCTTCCATACCAATTGTCCCTTTTTACCAGGCATGGTAGCACATGCCTATAATCCCAGCACTGAGGAGGCTGAGGCAGGAGGATCACAGAGTTTGAAGCCAGCCTGGACTACAAAGTGAGACTCTTGTCTCAGTAAACAAACAAAAAAATCTCATGTTCCAGACCAACTATCCCTTTACCCCACAGAGAAGGATCCTAAGCTGGAGATTCGCTATCGGCACAAAAAGTCACGGGAGCGGGATGGCAATGAACGGGACAGCAGTGAGCCCCGGGATGAGGGTGGAGGGCGAAAGAGGCCTGTCCCAGATCCAGACCTGCAGCGCCGGGCAGGATCAGGGACAGGGGTTGGGGCCATGCTTGCTCGGGGCTCTACTTCACCCCACAAATCCTCTCCACAGCCCTTGGTGGCCACAGCCAGTCAGGTGAGTTGCAGTGGTTGGGGTGGTTACAATGGTCCCATTTGGGGCCATGCCTAAATTCCTGATTTCTGTACTGGGCAACATCTCTTAGCATCACCAGCAGCAGCAGCAGATCAAAAGGTCAGCACGCATGTGCGGTGAGTGTGAGGCATGCCGGCGTACAGAGGACTGTGGCCACTGTGACTTCTGCCGTGACATGAAGAAGTTTGGGGGCCCCAACAAGATCCGGCAGAAATGCCGGCTGCGCCAGTGCCAGCTGCGAGCCCGGGTGAGCATGGATGGAGCTGGTCAGGGTCAGGTGGGAATGCATGGTTGAAAGGTTCAGGTAGGGCCACTTGAGACTAGAAATGGTGGGCCCAGGTGGGATGAAGCCTGATTTTTTTATCCAGGCAGGAAGGCCTAGTATGTGTAGATGAATGCTACATGACTAAATGTGCTGGGCTGGCAGAAGAACCCCTGAACCCTAGATGAGCAGGGTAGACCCAGGTGTGTATAGGTGGTTGGGCAATTCAGGACAGCAGGCAGGGATGAGCATGTCCTGATGGTGAGGGTTACGGAGACAAGTGTGTCGAGGGAAAACGAAGAGGGTGGGGTTAGGGCAGGGGTACCCTCCATCTATCTGGGGCTGACCTAGGCCTTCCTCCTGCCGGCACAGGAATCGTACAAGTACTTCCCTTCCTCGGTGAGTCCAGCCCCCCAGGGCGGGGCAGGGCATGCGGGCAGGGCGGTCAGGGCCAGTCCTGAGATTCTGCCCTGCAGCTCTCGCCGGTGACACCTTCAGAGTCCTTGCCAAGGCCCCGTCGGCCACCGCCCACTCAACAGCAGCCACAGCCATCACAGAAGCTGGGCCGTATCCGTGAAGATGAGGGGGCAGTGGCGTCATCTGCTGTCAAGGAACCACCTGAGGCAACAGCCACACCTGAGCCACTCTCAGATGAGGACCTAACGCTGGATCCTGACCTGTACCAAGATTTCTGTGCAGGGGCCTTTGATGACCATGGCCTGGTAAGCACTAGGAACCTCCCTTCGTGGAAGGGTGAAGGTTATGAAAGTGGAGAGATTCTTACAAGAAGAGGGGAAAGCAAAGAGTGTGCAAGGTTACTTTGGGAAGTAAATGGTTGGTGGGTTTGTCCATAGTGAGGCAGATGGTCAATATACACCCCTTATAGCCCTGGATGAGTGACACAGAAGAGTCTCCATTCCTGGACCCTGCACTTAGGAAGAGGGCAGTGAAAGTGAAGCATGTAAAGCGCCGGGAGAAGAAGTCTGAGAAGAAGGTGATGGAGAGGGTAAAATGGGTATGAGAAGGCATGAGCAGGGTGGAGAGGGAGGTACAAAGGTCAAGGGCTGGATGGGGCAAGAGCCAGAAGATGCTGGAATGGAGTGGGAGACAGGTCTGAGGATGACTTTATTTCATTGTGATCTTACCTGTCTTGTCCCATAGAAGGAGGAGAGATATAAGCGGCATCGGCAGAAACAGAAACATAAGGATAAATGGAAACACCCAGAGAGGGCTGATGCCAAGGACCCTGCATCACTACCACAGTGCCTGGGACCTGGCTGTGTGCGTGCTGCTCAGCCAGGCTCCAAGTATTGCTCAGATGACTGTGGCATGAAGCTGGCAGCCAAGTGAGTCTTTCTTGGTGGCTAGAAGAATCATGAAGTACAGAGTAGGGCATGAGCAGAGCTCTTCTGTATCTACCAGTCAGCCATCTCCAGCATCAGGATGGTTACTCATCTGTGAGAGTAGCCTCTGACACATCTGTCTGCCTATCCATCCATCCATGTGCCCATTCATCCAGCATTCAGTGACCACCTGCCCATCCACCTACCATTTAGCTGTTCACTATTATCTGTCACCATTTCATAACCCATTTTGTTAATCACAACCTTCCTTGCCTGCTCTGTTCACTGCCTCATTGCAGTCGCATTTATGAGATCCTGCCCCAGCGCATCCAGCAGTGGCAACAGAGCCCTTGCATTGCTGAAGAACATGGCAAGAAGCTGCTAGAACGCATTCGCCGAGAGCAGCAGAGCGCCCGAACTCGCCTCCAGGAAATGGAGCGCAGATTCCACGAGCTTGAGGCCATCATTCTGCGTGCCAAGCAGCAGGCTGTGCGCGAGGATGAGGAGGTTAGAAAGCATGGACCTGGTGGGGCCAGGGTTGAATACCTGGTCACATTTGGCCTCATCATTCCTTCTACCCCATGCAGAGCAATGAGAATGACAGTGATGACACAGACTTGCAGATCTTCTGCGTCTCTTGTGGGCACCCCATCAATCCACGTGTTGCCTTGCGCCACATGGAGCGCTGCTATGCCAAGGTCAGGGTGTCAGCCTAGGGGGTAAATGGTGTGGGAGTATCAGTGGACCCATGGGACAGATGTATTGTTTGGGGGTGTATTGGGCGGCCATGCAGCACACATTCACAATTACCTCCATTTGTGTTCATTCCTCCAGTATGAGAGCCAGACGTCCTTTGGGTCCATGTACCCCACACGCATTGAAGGGTGAGTGAGGGTACCATAGGGAGTTATAGGAGGGGAAAGAAGCTGGGGTCAGAAATGGAATATGTGTGGAGTTGAGACAGGAAACAGGCATGAGCAAGGATAGGTGGGGTTCTTCTCACTCTCCATTACCATCTTTAAACTCCTAGGGCCACACGACTCTTCTGTGATGTCTATAATCCTCAAAGCAAAACTTACTGTAAGCGGCTCCAGGTGCTATGCCCCGAGCACTCACGGGACCCCAAAGTAAGGTTTTCCCTCAATTCTC
>NDGM010985015.1:0-10898 GCA_002564305.1 Octomys mimax | reverse complement strand
TCTTGCTCTTGTTTTTACTCTTCAAAATAAAAAAGAATTACAATAAAAAAATAAAATAAAATACTGATTCTGTAAAAAAAAAAAAAAAAAAGAAGACTTCTTTCTTCATGAGGAAGTCCAAGCAGGGCCTACCAGACATCACCCCTAAAGTTCAAACTGAGAGGCATTATGAGACTACAGGCTTTGAAATTCTGGTTTCGGACCTTTGTCTGCCACTTTCAGCCAGGTCCACAAGTCTTCATTTCTTCATGCTAACCAGGGATACTAAAGGAGCTGACATCCTCAGGCCAGTATGAAGATGGAAGGCTATAATCAAGTCAGCCATGCAAAAATAAAACACAGTTGTTCTGCAAGTCTTGGTTCTTCCACAAGTTATTTCACCTCTCAAAAACTGCTGCCTCTTTTTGTAAAATAGGAAAATAGCACTCTTTTAAGACGGCAGTAAGATCTTCACATGAAGTATCTACTAGTGATGAACTTATGGAACACTTGCTGCAGTGGGGTCTTTGTATCATTAGAAGCTCTAAAAGATTTGCCATCATTGGCATAGGACAAGGTCATCACGTAGTGTTAACTACCATTATCATGATTATGACTTGTCATCATGCTGGCTTATTTGTTCTCTTGGTCCTCCTCTTCCTCTAACTGCTGCCATTACTACCACTACCCTGCTACTGTTATTGTTCTGGTAGTTGCATAGTTAGGATAGTGACAGTAAATCAACAACTCATGCCTCTCTATGAGGAATCCTTAGGCTGTGTTTGGACATTAAAATAAATGCACTATGTGTTATAATTTTTTAAATATTTTAAGTTATTTCTCCATATGATGCCAAATAGCTTATTGAACTTATTTGCTCAGTTTTTTAGCTGAGTTGTTTGGTTATGCTGCAGGCAGAACTTGAGACAACAGAAGAGTTATTCTACTTGAATTGTTTATAAAGTAGTGCCATAAAAATAATCTGTAAAGCTAAGGGAATGTTAATATTTGGATTTACTTAAGGGAAAATAATAGCAGTTTGTTATTTCCTCCCTCCTCACTTCCAGGGCAAACATTTTTAAAGGAGGATTTTATTTTGTAACATAAATTGTTTTCTTCATGTCCTCAAAGACATGGGTAATTAATGGTGAGCTATAGAAAGAGATGCCCATAATTAGCTGCTTGGGTACAATCAGATATAAACATAAATTTTGTTTGTGAAATATGTAGCTTGGGGGAAAAGTCAAGTCTCTCTAGATGTCACAATTGGCCCAATATATTGAGGTAAGGGTTATCAGAACAAAGATTTTTAAATAAAACCAAAATCAGATTCAATATATATTTGTACACCAATTCTATAACAAGGCCAGATAAAATTTTATCTAGATTTACTTGCTTGTCCTTACCATGCTTAGTAACAGTTATGATGATGATTATGATAAGGATGAAGAAGTAAACCTAGAAAAAATATTTTGTACTAGCATTGGTTATGATTTAACTACAAGAAATTTAACCAAATACATAGTAACTTGAATATTAATGAATGTTTTCATCTAGTAGACATTAACATTTTAAAATTATGTGATATACTATATATGGTTTATTTTTATGTATAGTTTGTTATTACTAACAATAGAATTAATGATATCTGACATTTATCAGGCACTTTTTAAAAAATGTATTTGGTTGTTACAGGGGCTCACTATGCAGCTTAGATTCATAGTGATCCTCCTGTTTTCAACCTCCCTAGTGCTGGAATTATAGGCATGTACCACTATGGCCGGACTCTACCAGGCACTTTTGAAACACCAGAAACTAGCATAACTTCCCTCTAAATTCATTGATTCCTGTAATCTTAATAAAAATCTCTGGAATTTTCATCAGCACTTTATTGATAAAATCACTCAGACTTAGCCAAAGAAACTGATTTGCTTAATGTCATGTTTATGAAGAGACAGATATGAACACAGGTTTGAAAACCAAAGCCTATCCTCTAAACACAGAACTAAGCAGGGAACCATCCTACATCAGGTGTTCCCTGAAATGCTCTTTATGAACATCAAGTATGCCAAACTCAGCTCTCCTAGTCCTGTTCCGTACATTCATATAGTCACTTTCTTAGTTACTTTTATTGATGCTGAGACAAAATAACCAATGCACAAAGTTAAAGGAGGAAAGGTTTGTTTGGCTCAGAGTTTGTAGACGTTCCTGTCCATGATCAGCTGGCTCCACAGCATTCTGGCACATGGCTGAGGGGCAGCTGTTCAGGGTGGCAGCAGACAGTAAAAGCAACAAGAGAGGAGAGAGAAGGGACAAGTCTCTTTCGACCCCTTGTATTATATGCAGGCTACCCACTCTAGGACAGGTATAGCACTCATCCCTTTAATCCTAGCATTAGACCAGTTAATCACAAACTCTAGGTTCAGCTACCTCTGAAAAGCACTGCCTTTGACTGCATGAGTTTTTTGGGTACATTTAGACACAAACTGTAACAGTCAATGAACCTGCATTAAGAAAACTTTTATTCAAAGCAAATTGAAAGATCAGGAGGTGCTGTCATTTTTCTGTTTGTCTGTTTTTCCTTTTGAGACAGGGTCTCACTGTACAGTTTAGGCTGGCCTTAAACGCACTTTGTATCCCAGGATGACCTCAGATTCCAGCTATCCTCTTGTCTCAGCCTTCTGAGTTCCTGGTATTACAGGTGTGTGTCACCACATCTGGCTGCCACTAATTTTCTTACATTTGTTAAATAGAACAGTGGGACTCTTGGTCTTAACCAATGCATCTGGCCACACAAGATGTACACCATATAAACCTAGGAAGAGTTGCCACTAACAAAGTACTGCTTGACTCTACCTCCATCTAGAACTAGGCAACATGACAGCCTTGCCCTGGCTGCTCTTATGTTTGGTTGTGACTTGGCTTCAGTGTGCTTGCTAGTAATTGGACAAGACATAGACATCTGACCAAAGAGAGCCAATAAGATTGTGTGGAAAGTGAACAGAGATTCATAAAGGAGCCTCCTCCTTAAGTGTAGGTGCTACTAGATCTAAATGGGTCAGGGGTCTATGGCAGAAGCATCATAGACTGCCTGAATGGGTTTGCAAAAGAAGTTGAAACTAAAGAAGAGGGAAGACACAGGGAGAGTTAAAAGAGCTCATGTAGATCCTGTAGAGAAAGTTGAAAAGAAGAAAAAGAGGTTATTTTTTGACTTTCTAAAAAAATCCCCTCAGACCCAAACATGCTTGTGCTTTGTTTCTAGAAAAATTTTGGGTATCTTTTTAATAAAGTATTTTTTGTATCTGCCTGAGATTAAGGACATTATGAGCCCCATTCTTATACAAAAAAAAAAAGATCCCATTCTTCAGTGCACTTCATCAAATAGAATTTTTCTTTCTTGTACAGAAAGCAAGATTTGCTATGCAATACAATAAATACTGTCCAATTCATATCATTTTCTTTAGTGAAATTCTGCATCATTTTTATTTTTATTATCATTATTTTGTATTATCTTTAAAAAAAATATTAAAAAGCAAGTTTGAATCTAGCTTCCCAGATCCATGTGTGTAAGAAATACAAATTTCTTTTTAAAAATCTTTATTTGTACATTTATACAGGCTCAGTTGGGGGCTCTGTAATCACACCTCCCAGGACTTAAGTCTGGGGAAGCACTGGGCTCTGCTCTCTTCTTCAGGGACAGATGCTTCTAAACTTACCCCCACTGTTTCTTGATGCTTTGTACTCCCACAGAAATCCTTTCTTTCTTTACCATAGAAATGAGAGCTTACACATTGAAAATTCCAGGTCAGCACTCCACACAAAACTCCTTCATTTCTTTTCAAGCCACCAGAAAAATCATCGTGTGAATTTAGTTCTGGATTTTTATGTGCTCTCCACCTTTCTCTTAAATTTAAATTCCATGATTAAAACAGGTGATTATCAATAAATAAGAATGTATAATTACTACATAGAGATTCCTAAGTCACTTATTACTGCTAGAAATTTTTCTTCTGGCCAGTTTACAATCACATATCATACTTATGCTAGTAGTTTTACTTTTCATTGAAAAAGTTTGTTTCTTTTTTATAAGGATCATATTGGTTTATGTCTTATAGTGTAAGTAACTACTTTGAAGATAGTGATACACAGTGTATTGACTATTGTTATTCTTTTATTGTTTTGTTATGAAATTTTTTAATTTTTTCATAAGGTAAAAAAATTAGTAAATAAAAGAATTTAAATTGTATAAAATTGCTCAGTATCTCTTTAGAAACAAAAGGAAATAAAGGAAGGAAATCATATTTTATGCCACAATGTCTGGAGTAACAATTTTTGCTGGACATGTTTTGAAAGCCATACTTTTGGGAAAAGAAAACTTTACCCCAGATCCCAACCCTTACCCCAAATCTGTTGCTTTGTTTTGTTTTTTGCAGTGCCAGAGATTGAACCAAGGGCCCCAAGCATGCCAGGCAAGTGCTCTACTACTGAGCTACACCCTGTGCCCTCAGATCTGTTACCACAGATCTGAGAGGCTGAGCTCCCTCCTTCTCGGGCTCTCTGAACTTTCCTTCTGGATCCTTTTCTTTTATATTTTATTTTGTCTCCTGCTTTTTGGTCACAAGAAACTTAAAAATGGAGGGTGGGGGACAGGGATCTTGGCTGTTATCCCTGTGCCCTCTCCTCTTCCCCCCCTACCTCCTTTTCTTGCTGAGACTCAAGAGGAATTTGTTCACTGTGACAAGTATCGCTTTTGACTCTGAAAAGATGCTAACTTATTTTATTCCATGATTAGAAAAAAAACAAAACATGACATTCTTCTCATTGTTAAAACACCATTTTTTCTGAGTACAAAGGTAAGATTCAACATAATTACCCCCAAATGTCACAATATTCAGTTAAATGGAACTTTGACTACACATTCTCAAACTTTCCTAGACATGACATGTACATGCACACAGCTATTCACAAGTCTCTGACACCCAGTGCTCCATCTTCCCCTTCTTTCCTGCTATACTCCTCCCCAGTGCCTCCATGCCTGCCATTTCTGCTTGCCTCCTCAGCTTCCACACACAGTCTTTGCTGACAACAAAGTACACAGCCATCCTCCCCTGCATCCCAAGGAATGCTGTACTCTAGTGATTGTGTAGCCCATATTCAGAATTTCTAGGGCTGTGTTCATGGTTATGTCTTGACTCTCCAGCTGGCCTGTCAGGGAGCTGGAAGAAGATCATGGGCTCTGAAGCCAAGCAAGTACTAATGGTTCTGAATCCTAATTTCTGAGCATCTTGAGGCCCCATTTTGTTTTGCTGAAATAAAGAAATTAGCCACCCACTGTAAAGTTTAGAGGTGCTGAGAACAACACCCACACGAAGAACCGGGCTTCCTGCCCCTTGTGCATTATTTTACTCCTTCTCTAAAAGCACGGTTATATCCTCCACCTGACCTGAGCCCACTGAAAATCTGCCATGGTAACACAAGACATGATCAGCAACAATTCTTGAAAAAATTCCCAGAATTAACAAAAAAGGTGGAAACATAATCTCAGCTGGCAAGGATATGAAACAGATCTTTAACCATTCAAGGCCAATGTGCCACTAGAATTGAAATGAAAAATGAGATAGCATTAAAAACCAGACCAGTCATGACTTAGAAATCATTTTAATACCTAGAAGCCTGTTTTACTGAGCACACATAGAAAAACAAATGTCTAACAACTTGAGTAAAGGCTGCGTTGAGTTTTGCAGAAATATGCAATAAAAGATGTCTCCTTGAGCCTCTTAACTAACCAAGGTCTTTTTAAGGTCAACAATACCTCAGATTAAAAGGCAGGGACTAAAAATATGAAAATCAGCACAATTTCTTTTGTTACTGTGTGAGTAGGGAAAAATACTATGCCATTAAATATGGACGTTTGTTGGCTAAGTCTTTCTTTTCACCTCCAGAGCCACAACAAAAACAACAAACGCTTAGAGGCTTATCAGCTGCACAAGTGTGTGAGGCAAGTGAATATTTTCAATTTACATGATTCCTCTTAAGTTCCTATCAGTAAATGGAAAAAAATGCTATCCATTCACACAAGAGGTTTCACTCAAGAGCAACACATTTCTCCCTATTTACTTAAGCACAGAACTACCACACAAAAAAGCACAATAAATTCTAAACATGGTGCACATCTGGTTCAAAAACCACAACCGGTTTATTGCTATGACTTATTCAGGAACTGTCATATAATATATTTTCACACATTTCTAACAAGACATTTTCTTGGAAACAAAATAGACAGGTATATCTGTCAGTTCAATTTCTTCCTAAAGAAACAGAAATATCTCTGGCTCAGATATCTGTACTGTCCTTAAAGCAGCACAACTATCATATGAAAATGATATTAGTCAAAGAAGCCAGAAACACAGTGATTACTTTCAAAAAGTAGAATCACTGGCAAAACAGAAAGATAAAAGATATTCATGCATATATGACCCTTTCCTTCTTTCCCCATCCCTTTTTGTCCTATTCCAATTTAGCCACTTGTTGCTTTTACTTGAAGAGATATACCAAGGTCTTGTTAAACTCACCTATTTCCTAATACTAAAATATTGAAGTCTCTTTTGAATGAAATTTTTCACATCTGTGGCTCTGTTAGAAGAAACTTATTAAAAGTGACATTAAAAATTAAAATGAAATTGAAATCGTATTAAACTGCTTAAAAGCTTCATGTTGTCACCCTAACCTCTCATGAGGTTTTGCAAAGAGAGTCACAAAGGTAACTGGTAGTGAGTTTCAAGCTCAGTAAAAACGGCTGCCAGTGTATTCCAATACTGACCCCAATTGGAACCATTTACTGGCTCACTGTCAGCAGCACAGTCCTTCCTTAAGTACTTTCTCTTCTAGAAAGACACAAGCCTCCTTTAATGGTCATATCTCAGTACACAAAACTTTCAAGAGGGCTCATGTTTCCCTCTTCCTTTCCTATCCCAGGCCCCCAGTCCTGCTTACTCTACATACAGGCTTAAACCTTTCCTGATAATTTATTATTATGATATATATCTAGATGTCCCCTCAAAGCCTCATACACTCATAGGTGAGCTTTGGAGGGGTGATTGGACCATGAGATATGATATTCACTGGTGGATTAGTCCACTGAGGAGTTTATAGATGTGTGAAGTTGGGGGGAGGTGGGTCATTGGGTCATTGGAGAAGTGGCCTGAAAAAGTATATCTCCCTTGATCACACTCTGCTCCCTGTGACCTGCTTCTCCTCTGCCAAGCTCCTCTGCCTTGCTGCTCTGACTTGGAGCTAGACGACTATGGACTGAAACATCTACAAACTGTGAGGCAAAATAAACTTTTCTCTAAATTGTGGGTGTCTCAGTGATGAGAAAATAACTAATGTACCCACGTAAACTCATATTCTGTTTAAAGTAATAGAAAGGATGCACAAGGGCAAGATTGCTGAATCTTTGACAAGGCTCACTAACAGAATCAATAGTCTCTCTTCCAGGTTTCTAACCATTCAGCTATGTTATTCCCTCCACCATGAATATCCTGGTTAACTTTGCCTCATAAATGACTCATCATGCTTCAAATCCCAGTGTGACCAAGATGCATGCCGTGACACACCCTCTCCTCTGTGAACAATGTAGGCCATGTTTTTTGGCATGGGGTACGTGTTCCATACATCCTTGCCTCATCTCTAATCCCTTATGCATACAGTGTGTGTCACTGAGTTTGCTTTCTCCATCAGCCTGCAAGTCTCTTTAGGACAAGGCTTGGGCCATTCTCTTCTCAAACATTGTATGTAGGATACTATCTTTTATAAGGAAGGGGCTCAGAAAAATGTTTATTGAGTGAAGAACAATCACAGGAAGCCAGAGAATTCCTGACTGTGCCCAGACTGGCAAAAGCTCCAGTTGCTCCTCTATGAATAAAAAAGAGAATCTCAGGAAATGGCCACTTCAGAGTTCTGGGGGGTTTCAACCAAAAACAACTGCAGTATATAAGTCCAACTCATTGTAAGAAAATGAAAGAGAAAGATGTATGCATTTCAGCCTGATCCCAATGACTTACTGTTAGAATTAGAAAAACACAAAAGAAATCAAGGAGCACACAAGGAGGGAGATGGATTAAAGCCCATGAAACAAAATGACCCAATGTTGTGCTCATTTGAGTTGAAGAAAGAACTGCACTAATGAATAAACATGAGGCAAATCCGGTGTTGAAGTTCATAGTCTAGAAGAGAATTCAAATGAAAAACAGAAAACTCCATGATAGCCCAGTGATTTCAGAGAGAAGAGTGCATGCACAGGGTGTTGGAATGCAGCCGTAAACACATCATGTTCTCCCTACTGGGACAGGGTCCATAAAGCAGTGCAGGTGTGTTTGAAGAAGAATGCCTAGCAGCAGCTGAAACAACCTAAAACAAGCTGGTAAATGGCTTCTCTGGGCCAATATAGGAACAAATTGGCAAAGTAGATTGTTCCACATAGAGCTCCCTCCAACTGTTTGAGAATTCTACAATCTCTCCTGAAGTGCTCTGGAAAAGACAGAGTGAAAGGGAGAGCTTTTAAAAATTTTTATATGGTTTCTAAGGCATCTTAATTTTTAACACGAAGTTCCTAATAATGTTCTGGATAAAAGACTGAGGTACTTAAAGATCCTTTTTATAACACCAAACTCTTTGTGCATTGTATGTATATGGATTTTAAAAGAACATGGCCTGGCAAATACTGACAGCCTTTAACACACACCATTTTCTCTTTTGATCTACTGTACTGCCTGAAATTGTCGCTGAGGGCAAATCCACTCAATTTTCTTCCCTGACTTTACTTTACTCAAAGATAAGGAGTTTAAAGTGAAATGTAGTCATGGCTTTGAGGAGCCTCAAGCACTGAAATACGTTCATCCAGATGATGTTGTTGGATTCTGGCTTCTGCCATGTTCTGTGAGGCCTAAGTATGTGAAGGGGATTGCATCTCAGGAGCACTTCTGGGAATGACAGTTCTGTGGAGGTTAGCACTCACAGCTAAATTAGACATTAACTTGTAAATACAGCATGGAATCCTCTGTAGTTCAATTAATGTTTCACAATATAAAAAATGTCTTCTTTGGGACTCAGGGGAATTGCATGATTCACCAAGACTATGATTTGGTACCAGGGCCAGAAGCTTTATGGCCTTTCTTCCTATAAGCCTGGATCATAAGACAGCCTGACTAGAACATGTGTGGTCAGGGATGAGGTGGTAATGGTGTGTCATAATTAACAACTTGAATCTGGAGTCATCCGGACTGAAGAATGGCCTTTGAGTTGGATTCAGAAGAAGAGTTGAAGGTCCCTGTCAAGGATGAACTCTACATTCAAACAACAGACCAGAAATGAACCACAACACAGGAGAGATATGGTACCACAGCATAGCATGGAAATGAAACGTGAGAAGCCATGACACAAAAGAGCAAATATTTTGGAGAGAAAAATGTCAAGTTTTATGAGTAGTAAATATTAGGAGACTGTTGAAGATACATACTCACAGAGAAGGATAAAAGTACCAGTAAGAACACAAGGCAGTTAGTTGAGCACCTTGTTCCCTTTGAGTTAGAAGGAAATGTCAAGGATACTTATTTATAAAGATGAGTTTCACCTCAGCAACAGAAAGCAATACAATGCTTTTCTGCAATGCAAAACCTATGGTCTTTTCCAAGTTGCTACTGTCCTGTTGGTGAAATTAGATTTTCTTTTAGCTTTTTAAATTTATATCTTGGATTTTAAAACTCTCTTCAGAATTCAAAATTTCATTTTTCTTCAAAAGATCAAGAAGTTAGCAATATCCCATGAATGCGCAGAATACTTACCAAGCAAGAGACAGAAAATCAAAAAGTAAGACAGTGAAAATGTTCCAATTTATATATACATGCATAATTAGACTCAGTGTCTAGGTGAACAATACATTCAGTCATACTTTGTAATTTAACCTTTTCCTTCTCATCTATCAAGAAGGAAAAAAATAATAATACCTGCCTATGGTTTGTTTTATGGATTAAATGAGTCATTGTGTATTACTTAGCACAGTGGCCAACATAATAAGTGATAAATAAATGTTAGCTGTTATTTTGATTCCAGTGACTGCTTTCATTTCTATAAATCATAAAAAGTGATCCTTTCACACATGGGTGAAAGAAGTTTCCAGTGGTTCTTTGGGTCCATGAAATTTGATCTTCCTTACTTTTCTTTGGCAGGAATAAGTAGCAAAAGTTATTGATCCAGGTAGCAATATCCACAGCTCTATATGGTTGTTTCCACTCACTGTAAATTTCCAGAAGGCAGTCATTTCAGGTTCAACATGTCCTTTCTTGGTCTCAACCAAGTGGAAACACATTTGCATTGGAAGATGAAGGCAGAAGCCTTGCGGTGCTTCACAGTATCTAGAGTTGAAGAACAAGTAGATTTGGTTTACATCCAAAAATAGTATCTTTCAACTAAGTGATAAAAAATTACTGAATGTTATAAGTTTAAGCTTCCAAGACCTTATATAGTAAATGTGGAAGCACCTGCTTTGAGATTTAAAACAATTGTTTTAAATCTCCTTTCACATGTCTATCTGTCTGTTCATCTAGAGACAGAGTCTTACTGTGTTGATCAGACTGGCCTTAAACTCCTGTGCTCAAGTGATCCTCTGGCCCTAACTTCCTAAGAAACAATAGGCATACAACATCCTGATTGGCTGTGTGTGGCACACACCATTCTTTCATTTTTAAGGCAAAACTAGAAGGATACAACATCCTGTCATTTTTAAGGATTCCTTTTTTCATTTTTGCTTTTGCTTTTTAAGCCCTTCAGAAAAAGTGGTCTCAGATGAAAAATTGGTATTTTATTTATTTATTTATTTATTTTTCCATAATTTTATTGAGAAACAAATAGCAATGAGACAG
>NDGM010985007.1:0-13771 GCA_002564305.1 Octomys mimax | reverse complement strand
TGTGCTTTGCTAAGCTTGTTCTAAGTAGGAGCTTTAGACCACTGAGCCATCTCTCCAGCCCCGTACGTGGTTGATTCTACTTTCCAGGTTTATTTGTACTACACAAACAAATCCCTCACGGTAAATTATGCTGTTACGATGACCCAAGATCACCAAGCAACACTCCTACCGCAGAAAACAGGAGTTGTGTGCATCAGAGACAAGCAGGCACCGACAGCAAGAGCGAGACCTGGCTTCGCACAATGCCTAAGACTTCGTTATACAAATAGAGAATTTTAAATATTTCTGTAATATTAATTAATTATTTACTAAATCTTGAATACCTCTTCAGTTTCTATTCATATAAAAGACTATAATTTCATCACTTACACTAATTTTCTAGCTTTATATCATGTAATGTTGTTTGCAAGTAAATTAAAACATATAATAATAATACAAAAAATATTTAAATATTTTGCTAGAATAAAATGCTTCATGAAATCTGAATTTTTTTATCTGTTTTCAATAATTTTTTAAAAATGTGGACTCACTTTAGCAAGTACTTAAGATACTATAAGATTTATAGCTATACTTTATTAAAATCATTATTAAGCTTTCCAAATTGGAAATTTAATTTCTTATTATAAATGAAATATCACAGTTCTTTTTCTTTTTAAAATTATTGATTAAAATTATTTTCACAAAATTAAAAATACATTTTTTCAGACAGAATTCTGGGATATAGCCTCTTTAAGTCATTATATCATATTTTAAGTATTCTTATATTTTAAATTTTATGAAGTAAATTTTTCTTGGATTTAGTGGTCTTTATGCTTGCTGTAGAATCATTGACATGATATGAATTTCAGGGATAGCTTATGTTGTTGTTTTTCTCTTTTGTAATGCAGAGAAAAATAATAATGAGTAGGTTTCTGTGACATATATGCTCAATACAAAGGACCACACATCCAAGTCCACCGTGAGAGCATCTTTTCATTTCTCCAAATTGGTTTTGTCTAAAATCAAGCTTTATCTCCAGGAAATCCTTTCCACAAGTGAGCGCTCCTCAGATGCAAACAAGATCGTAGTCACTCAGATTTAACTAGAAAATGAGACTGTGGTCTTGGGCACTAAATTTTCTAGCTTCATTAACATATAAACTATTAAGCCAGGCTACTGTGTATTCATCCTCCTCTTTTGGAAGCAGGAAATGTCTCTGGCCCCACCATACGACACAACACCGTTGTTACCCTGACCTCACACCATGCAAGGATGGGGTCTGGATTATTTTCTCTAAACAGTTTATCAAGTAAAACTGTGGCTATTAATGAAATATCTTTGTATAGTTTCTCGTTTCCTCAAGATTTAACAGAATTTTCCTTTAGTATTTTTATGAATAGAGCCTTATTAAATAATTTGGACTTGATGGAGTCTAACGAGGGAAGAATGTTATTATCACTGTCCTTGTTCATGTTTAAATCTGATTTAAACTGAACTATAGTGTGTACTTCCTAAGTTAATGATTTCAGTCTAGGAAGAACTGACCAAGTTTTGAGGTCAGTCAGGAAAGCCGTCACTGATTCATTAAAATGATGTTTATTATGAAGCCTGCCAAGTGTGTAGGAGGCAAGAGAAGAGGACAGATGCCAGGGGCGAGCTGCCAAGTGGCGGGCCCCAGCTCAGCTGTGCATGCTATTTGACAGTGAAAAAAATAATGTAAAAGTAACATACAATTGTGAATAAATTTTAATAGAAACATCTCACAAACTGTACAAAACTGGTCCATTCTTTTTTGATGGATTTATTATTAAGGAAAAACTAGTAACCTGTTCATGTCAAGCTGATGGTCATTTTTATTTAGCTTGCAAATACAGTTTTCTAAATGTGTCTTTTACTCTGAAGCAAGAAGAATCCTACACTGATCAGCTTGGTTGGGATTGCCCACTGCCTAAACTAGAGCACATTTACCAGGGCAAACCCAGGCAATCGTGGAGCTAGTGTTCAGTGGGGCCTCTGCCCTGCACAAGGGATCACTCAGTGTATGTTCCCACAGAGCACAGAAGAAACGGACCCCCATTGGTGTCCTGACAATGCAACCTCCACCAAACAGAGCACATAAAAACATTACCTGTGTTCTACAAATATCTATAAAACTCCATTAATTCTTACTACAGAAACATTATGATGGACATCTCAACCATAAAGAATAAAGCCAAGTATGGAAAATCAAGAGGTTGGCCTGTGCCCTTAGGCGACATCCGCAAATTCCAGAACAGATGTCATAGCATCTGGCAAGCAGCAGAATCTGAAGGCTCCAAGAAGAGGACAAAGCTGCAGCCCCACTCGTCCCAGGGGCATGCTCCTCCCAAAACTTCTTTCTTATTTTAAAGCAGTTGTCTTCCTGAGGTATCTTCTGCACTGATTACCACACTGCAAGTGCTTATGATGACGAATAAATCTAGAGCCGAAGGAAAAAGCCACAGCCAAGTAAGAATCAAATTGAGACTTTAATTTTTTATGTCAACTCATATTGAATTATGTTATTACTACGAACTGAATCTGAAAGCTTTTACAAAAAATTATCTTTTGGTCAGGGTGGTTAAACGTTTTCAAATATGCCCAAATAAATAAATGAGCTATTTGTAGGAAATGCAACCCAGAAGTTAAGTATTTAACAAAACCACTACGTGCATTTCTTAGGGACATGAGGAGATTAGCATAGCTTGCAATTCCACCTCTGCAGTGGATTATTTATCTATGAAATACAAGAGTCCAAGATTCTAGAGTAAAATTACTTAACACTTATTTTTAACCTAGATAAAGTTTAAAGTAAGTATTTTATCTTGATCCAATTATCAGTAACAACTACAGAGGGATTTGTACATACTAAATATCATATCACACAACCAAGGGAAATGAACCAATGAACTAGTTATAATCAATGAATTGAAAAATTAGCCTCTACATAAAGAGTTGATGTAATTCAATCATCTACATATCAAAATATGCAACATCTCTGTCAATTGATTTATAAATAAATTATCCTTCATATATTGTTTTTAAGATATTAATTTTAAAAACCCTCAAAATATTTAGAAATTAAAATGTTTGAAATTAAGATATATTTTATTTCAGTTTCCTTGATTTATAGCACTGGTGAGAAAAATTGGATGGAACTGTGACTATATAGTTCCGAAGTTCTCAATGTACACATTAATTTTACATCAAAACTCTAGCTTGAGAAATACTACAAACATAAGTAGAAAAATACTCATAAAGTACACTTATCAGAGTAGCATATATAAGAGCAAAAGCCATCAAACAATCCAGAAGCACACGTTTGCAACTTGTTAAAGAAATTGTGGCACTTTCTCTGTGAACAACAGCACTGCTGCCCACAAGTAACATTACTGAGAATTTGCTGCATACCAGGATCAAGTTAATTCTGGTCATGCCCGTGGTTTTATGCATTTCACTCCTGATATCCAGAATTACTGTTATCATTATTTTACTGAAGAGGAATCCAAATCATTTACTTTTCAAATTCTCCTGTGTTAGTATTGCAGAATGGTGGGGCTGGCTTCAGGAAGCCTGAGCTTGCGTGAATCTGTCTCTCATTCTAAATCCTGTGACCCCTGTCTTCCTTCATTCCCTGTCATTGATCATCATCCCCATCTCCTAAATTCCCCCTACTGGAGAACACGAATCATGATGGAGTTTTATTAACTCTTAGTGTCACACAGAAAATAAGGAATGAGGTAGATTCTAGCTCAGGCTGATGTTGGTGAGCACTGTACAACCCAGCCATTTCTATAACTGCTAGCACAGGACAGAGATCATGATAGTTTCGGGTTTAAACAGAAGCAGGTTTTGGTATAATTTTTGTAGGCAGTGTTTACATATAATATATGCAATGGCATATTTTATTTTTCTAATTGTATAGAATTTAATGTCCAATAAACACATCTTGTCTGAAGCCAAGAACTTGGCTATCTTACACCAATTATAAGCAATTTTGTGTACACATGTTACCCTTATACACACATGCACAAAAAGAAACTTGTGAAATAATGTCACAGGTAGCTTCTGTGATTGTAAAAAGTGGTGAAACTTCCATTTGCCACAGCTTTGATGTATTGGTGACTAAATAACATGCACTGTCTGCTGTGGTGTCGTTTCCAGGTGTAGTGGTCCACCATGGAGAGAGACGCACTGAGGCACTGCACTGTCACAGGAAGAACTTGAAGCGGAGTATCTTACACTGTTGTGAGTCAAAACTTGTGCTAGTCAGTCTTTCACAGTTCAAGATATTTCATAGTCAGAATCTTGATTTAATGACTGCACAGAAAACAGATCAATTTCTAAAACACGGGCTTGAAATTAAAAAAGTATAACAGCAGTAAAAGAGGAACTCAAAGTGTTCAAGAAGAAATTACATGGGTGTATACATGTATATGCTAATCATATATGAGCTGGGCCTGGGGATGCATGCCTGTGATCCCTGCACTTGGGAGGCTGAGGCAGGAGGTTTGTTTCAAATTCAACACCAGCCTGCCCTACAAAGTGAGCCCAAGGAAGCCTGAACTGCATGGAGAGACCCTGTCTGAAAAAGACAAAAAAAAAAAAAATCGCTAATTATATATGCACATATATTAATATATCAGTATATGTGGTTTTATTTATCTGTGTAGCAAGTTATGCTCATTTGCATATGTGTACGCATACATGTATATTCGTATTCACAATTCATACACGCATATTCTTTTCCTGCAGAGTTGCTATGTCTGTCATCAAGCTATAACTGGCTGATTTCTTCTTTTAAATTTTAAAAAAAAATTATGTATTCAGTATAGGGTCTCACTACGTAAATCGGACTCCTAATGATTCTCCGGTTTTCAGCCTCCCAAGAGCTGGGATTACAGGCGTGCGCCACCACGCCCAGTCTCAGTCGCCTTTTCAGCGGGGGCGACTGCACACCCGGGTACCCTGGGGGCGGGGTCGGCACTGCACAGGGATTGAACCCTGGTCCCGGCGTCTGCTTAAGGAGGCGCTTTAATCTGCGATCTGGCCGGCCCTCATTGGCTGATTTCTTAGTGAATGTTAGAGTCAGAAGCTCTGCTGTTGCGGCAAGCAGCGCTGGAACGGCCTGTGAAGCGCGCACTGCTGCCCTGTGCCCTTGGATACGTGCCTCTGGTGGCCTGCCGTTCTCCATGTTGCTAAAGCGCAAAGAACAGGTCGAAAGAGATGCTCTAACTTTTCCACAAATGGCACAAGTATGTTGCCCATTTTCTTGCACGATTTCCTTGTTCTTAAAAAACTCAAGAACGTTATTGGCAGCAAAGCTGAGCATCAGCGTGCCCAGGTTTCCTGGATCCATCCGCATTAGTGGGGTTCCCAGGTACCCGCGGTTGCAGAGAACGGCTCAGTGGAGTGGAGGAGTCTGAATGGGGGACGCGCAAGGTTTTGGAGCCATGTGTGTGTCGCCGTGACTCTGTCTCCATGGCATTCACGCAAAGCCTGCATTCCATTTCCCGAGGTTGTAGCGTCCTGGATCTCACCGCCTTGAATCCAGCTGAGAGCACCCGGGCCAGCCCGCTGCCCGCCGTGGCCGTGCGCGCCCAGCGGGGTACCTCGCGGGTCACTATGGTTACCCACGGCTCCTCCACAAAGGACTGCACTAGTTCGTGCTCTAAACCACTACGTAGCATTTAATTATTCTCATGGATTTTATGAATCAAGATTATGGACAGATCCTACCCTCTGTGACGCCTTTGTTTTATTCTTTTACAACGCTGCAAAGGAGTTCTCTATCCTGTCTGCTCTTCTACTACGTGAGCTTTCAGTTGCATCTGCGCCAGCCTTGGACACTCAAGCTAGAGACGATGACTTGATCCCGTTCGCGCAGCAAAGGCCATAGTACTTCTGGTACTGAAGAGCACTTGTTCTCTGAACAACCTCTTCTGGGAGGCGGCAGCTCCGGATCCCTTTCCTGCAGCTGCCCGAGAGGCCCGAGTCGCACGAAGAGGCCTCTCAGCAGAGCTCTGGCGGAGTGAGCTGTAGGGCACAAGCTATGCATCCGTAGAGCCAGCACTTATTACCGCTGCAGAGGTCTTATACTGCACCAAGCAAGGAAAAAGAGAAATGCTCTTAATGATATCAGTGCAAGATTTCTGCTTTTGCGCAACTGGGGTCAATATCATGTTTAGCAGTGAGATTTCTCTCACCAATAAGAAACTGTTTGTTCGTTTAATTGTCCACTGCATTTAGAAACCTAAAGGAGAGAGAGGTTTGTGATGATGCTGATCTCCCCAGTGGATTGACCTGTACCTCAATGGGCTATGAAGGGCTTGAAACTAGCTGAAGTCAGCCTGTCACAGAAAGGAACTCTGGGGACATCATCTGCCCCTGGGCCCTTTCCCTGCTCACTGTGCCCCAGATGCTGTTAGTACAGTGGCTTTTCCGTCTACACTGCCTAACACCCCAGTTCTGCTTGGAACCAATCATTGATTGAAACCTTTGAAACTTGGAGCCAAAATGCACACTTCTCTTTTGTAATTGGGCTTGTCAGGCTTTTGGCCCAGGAGTGGCAAAACTAACACAATGTAATGAGAGAAAAATTAATAACATGATTAGTTCTAAGGGACAGTGTGAGAGAAAGACAGCTACACCTGAGGAAAAAGCCCTGGCCCTCCCACCCATCAGCCCAGTCCTTGTTCCCCTTGTGACTAAGTGCAGCGTCCTCCATGAGCACCCACAGCGCTGACCTTCTAGCATCAAAACAGCAGCCAATTCAAGAAGCGATGATGTTTGTGAACACAGGAAAGTCCTGCAGGAAACTGGGGTATGCTTATGTGAGCAGGAGAAAACTGTAGAGTCTAGAAGTGGGCATGGAACAGAGCAGTAGAGCAAGGGGAAGTGAGAACGGAGGAGGGAGGAAGGCCACACAGCCAGCGCTTGATGCTGAGGTGGAATCTCTAGCTGATTGGGCAAACTGGGACACAGGAGGAACCTCAACCCAGATGTCTCAAACCAATGTAGCTTCCAACTCTACAGAACTGGAAAGACTGCCTTCACAAACCAAACTTACCCACAGCCATTCTAACCCACTCAAGGTCCTTTACAAGGCAAAGTTAAGTGAAGCAGTGTCTGAGGTAAGTTGGAGTGCAGACCTCACCAGCTGACCTGGAGCCTTCCCTAAAGCCTTGTTCCTAACTCCCCACTCCTAAGCAGCTGCAACGGGCCTCTACTGGGTGGTCTCCTACATGTGGCCATGCCAGCTATGTTCTTAGAATTACCACCCAAACTGGTAACTATGTCAGAAAATTTTCATAGCACACAAAGAAAAATGTTTTTCAAAGTAAGGATGTCATTTCATTCACAGAATTTGTAAAACAAAAATAGATGTCATCATTGAAAACTTGGACAAAAGGGCCCCTATAAAACATTTTAATTAGGTACAGATCGATCATTGCTAACCAAATTCATTAAACCCAGCCTTTTTTAACTTTCTAATTTTTTTTCTTTTTTTGTTTATTTGGTACAGGGTATCACTATGCAGCTTGGATTCCTAGTGATCCTCCCGTCTCAACCTCTCCAGTATTGGGATTACAGGCATGTACCACCATGTCCCGTCTTAGTGGTCACTCAGTGTACCTGGCTTGGAGCTGGTATGGTATGGGATAACGGGGATTGAACTTGGGTCCTTGAGCTTGCCAGGCAGGTGCTTAGACCACTGAGCTATCTCTCCACCACCACCCCCAGGCTGTTTTGTAAATCAACTCCTATGTGTTGATCTCACAGACTATATCTGATTTGCCTTTTGTATCCAAATCCTATAGTTTTCTAGGAATGGGGTAGGGTGGCCAAGTTCACATTTCTAAACCCACTCTCCTGTGCACATGGAGAGAGGTACCAGATGCTCCAATCAAGGCAGCAAGCAGCAAGAATGAGGAAAGAAGCAGGTCAAGCAAAAATGGAAGCGAGTCTGCAGGCAGCCCAGCATCAGTGCAGTCCAAACTCTTGTACACGAACAAGTAACAAAGCAGGAGTTGGAGCAAGCCTGAGAAGACAAAACAAGGAAAGTCTGAGCACCGAGGAACTTATGCACGGTATCTTCCTTAGATCTGAAGAAAAAAATGGGAAGGACAAAGCTGTAGCAGTCTCTGCCCTTTCGTCCAAGTACCAAGGACAGGCAGTTCTTGTGGGTTTCTGGGCACATGTGGGCCCATGATTCTGAGAATCCTTCCTCCCTCAGTCCGTGGAGCTAATTGGTGGCATGTGGTGGAAGCGCCTGAGCTTTTAACCATTTCATTGAAAGGAAAGAGATAGTTCCATCTACTCTGAAAAGAAAAAAAGAAGGGCTCATGATGGGTATTAAAAAATGAATTGCGATGAACAGGATTTGTTTTCTGATGCAGATTCAAACCATAAAGGGATACAACAATTAATCTTAATAATTTAGTGGATGATAATGACTTCTTAATCTGAGCCTTAAGTTTCCCCAAGGTTTTGGGCCAGTGGGACCACACTAATGTACAAGTCTTCCAAAGTACATTAAAATATGTTTCATTATGCTTTTGAGAAAACCATTTAAGGCTTTATTCAGCTGTAAATGCTAGTATGGGAGTTTTGTATCAAATATCAAAAATGATGTTTTGATTTACTTTCCATGCCCTGATGAAGCCTGAAAGGTCGTCTGTCTTAACAATTCATATTCATGTTTGTATTTTTGCATTAATATCTATGAGTTAAAACTGAGCTGAACTTTACTTTTTTATTTACCTTTTTTCTGAGCTCATCTTTAACTTTACAAGAAATACTCATATGTTTTTAGGATCCCAACAACTTCTTTGACATGAAGTCATTATTGAATTTTACTTCAATTTCTTTCTTTATAATATAGATTTTTGCTTAATGCAACCATATATGGTTTATAAATTCTCATAAATCCCATATTGAGTTATTTAACATTTATTGCTATTATTTTTAAAACAATTCATATATGTTTAATTATTTTCATTTTCAGCCACTTTTATTTTATTTGAATTTTAAATGACTATGCAAAAGTTTTAATGCTTAATTCTCAGATATTCTCTATGTAAATGAGACATATACATTTTATTTTCTATACTGATTGAAAGTATGGACTCCTATAGACGTGTAAGATTTCACAGAAGATTCATTTGTTATCATATTTCTTTAATCTGCAAAGTGAGAATAATATCTATAAAACATATAGAAGTTAAAACTTAGCAAGCTATGTAAATCTCACATCATAGTATGTGGTACGGGGCACGACATTTTAAAGGCATGCTTGGTCATGATGATGTGGTCTTTACAAAAGAGAACGATGTGGCAGTGGTAGGCAACATACATGCTCTAGTCTGGAGTCATTACTGCCAAGGTGAAACTTGCGAGAATGCGTGAGCGAAAGACGAGGAAGACCCTGCCCTAAATAGGAGTGAACAAAGAGAAATTGATCTAATGCTGAACGCCGGGTCTGTGGGCCCCGCCATGGTCACAGTTTCTGTAAATGTGTTGCCGGTGCTCGTGAGCTTTCCTGTCTGAAGCAGTTAAGTTACCAGGAGAAAAGGCTCTGTTATATAGGCTCCAGGATGTGATTAACTGGCTCTGATGCTCTAGGAAAGAAGGTACACCGTGGTGGAGAATACGGAATTGCTGAGTTACTCCCTCCTTGCCAGGAAACAGGAGGGGATGAGTAATGAGGTGCAGCCCCATAACCCACTTCAGCCTTTTTCCCCCATTTTCTAAAGACTTCCCAGTAAAATCCATCATCTCCCAATAGTGCCCTCAGGAGACAAAGTTTCTAATACCTTAACTTTGGGGAACATTCAAACACAAACTGTAGTGTCTCCGTGTTGATTTTGAAGTTTAATCAGTAGTGTCATCCTACTAGGAGAAGCTCCTAGCAGGTTATTAAATCCTAAGATCGGTCCCCCCATGAATGGGTGCAGGTCCCTTATGAAAGAACTTGTGCTTGTGTTCTCCCACTTGCAGTACGTGCCCCCTTTATTTCCTCCCATCTCTTCCATCAGGAGACAACATTCAGCATGACCCATTCTGGAGAATTAAAAAGCAAGAGTGAAGTTGCAGCATGTGCTCCCCTTATTTCCTCCCACCTCTTCCATCAGGAGACGACACCCAGCATGACCCATTCTTGAGAATTAAAAGGCAGGGGTGACTGGGGAAAAGGCAGCTGAGAATGGTGCCGAATCTACTTTGGCTGGGGGATAACCTTGTGATGATATCGGAAGGAAGAGTCCCACGAAAGAAAAGAACCTGATGGACAGGAAGAATGGTTTGAACATGCAAGTCTATAATAAAGAATGTATTTCCTTAGGCAAATTCTTGTAGCCAGTGTTTCCATGGCTACATCCTACAGTAGATGGCATTAAAGAGAGAATCTATTTAAAAAAAAAAAGCAACACAATGCCATGGATATAGTAGTCGATGAAAGTTTTGGTATACGTTTCTGTCAACTGAGTGAAGAATGCATGAAAATGTAATGGAATTAGAAAGAATATTGTTGAAAAACAAGAGATCAACTCAATTCTGGGTACATTAAATATGAATAACTTGTCAAAAAGCCACACACACATAATGCTGGTAAGAAAACATCTAACATTAAAATGCAGAACAGGGACTGGACCTATAATTCTATTCACTGAGGTTCCTAGAGGTTCAGAGATAGATAAAAGCATATTTCCTGCCTTCCAAAATCAGCTTGAAAAATAAATAGAATTTAGTAATCTTAAAGTATATCAAGCCATTAACTTAGAATTAAGTAAATAAAACTTCTCCACAATCTAATCAAGGCAATGCAAAAAGTAGCCTAGGAGGTTATTACTAACAAGAAATGATCAATAGAAAAGAAATGGGTGCTTGGTTATCAATTGGAAATGTAGAAGAAAGAAACACTAAGAAACTTCCAACTAATTATTGCACAAAAAATGTCATTTGCACCAAATATTTTAGTTATACCAAGTAGATGTATCTAATCTCTATAATAGAGATAAATGTTACAGATGATCTTTAGCTCATACCATTAAACATTGTAATTAAAATTCCTTTATTCAGATGTTGTCTCACTAGGCAACCTGCCTATTAACGTTTTGTCTCCCGTCTCTCTTGCTCACAGTGGGAGAACATACTGGTTAGAGAGTCGTAGCATCTGTCTTTCCCCAGGAATCTGTAATTCCCAACACAAAGTACACACTGAGATTCAATCCTGAACATAAGTGCCAAGAAGAAAGACTGTTCAGCAAAGGAAGATATCATGATGGAAGGGCAAGGCAGGGTTCTTCACCTGACTTGGTTTCAGGCTTCTTCGCAGTATTTTTGAGGTGAGCCAGTGAATCTGGCCCTCTGGCAACAGAGCTTGCTTCCCATCTTTTCCAGTTAATGTTGTGTATTCTGACCAAATGTTAAGATTTTTAAAGACCAGATGATATTTCCCACATTTATGACTACATAGATTTGTCCAACATGTGCTCTTTGTAGCTACAGATCTAGCACTGGTAGCATTATTTAGCACATCCTCGAAGAAAACCACTACTCATTGTTCCTGATAACACCAGATGCTTGACGGAACCTTGACAACTGAGGTGAGGTACATATACAAACCAGGTAATCAAATGCTCCTCGGTGAGGATGCACAGCCCAGGAGAATCTCAGGGGACAGAATAACACACAGGATAATGCATGTCGCCTTTAGCATGCTGGGATCATAGCCATGCCTCTCATTTGCTTATTTTCCTTACACCTGTGTCATAGCTAATATTCGTATATCCTTAGCTAAAATTTGGAGACATTAAGACAAATGTTGGTGCAAGGCATAAACTAATGCATAAACTTATAAATCAGATAAAAAGCCACTAACAATATTAGTGTGGGAATAATCCTTAAGAAGCAAAAGGGCTAGAAGGGATGTTTATATATATTCACACACACACACACACACACACACACACACACACACACGTAAGTCAGGAGAGGGAAATTTAAAGAATTTTAAGAAAAAGTATGTGTTTTAAAAAGGTTGAATAAGATGAGAATTCTATTGGGATGAATAATAATAATTACATTGCTGTAAATATTTTAAACATTGGACATAATCAATAAAACTTATAAAATAAGGTACAAACCTTACTCTCCAAGCATTCCTTCTATGTAAGATCGATGCTTCTCTTTATATAGCAATTAAGTTGCTGTGTAATTATCACTCCTGATAAAAGAAGTTAGTGACTTTAGAAATAAGAGAGTTTGCATTTGGTTTATTTTTAGGCAGTAAAAACAACTAGGAGAAAAGCAATGCAATTGGATGTGCCTAGCTTACATGAGGTAAGAATGAAAATTCTTTTCAGTAGTGTAGGGAGAGACTCAAAATTTGACCATTTCATTTTCCTGCAGATGCACAAGAGTCTCCCACTCTCCTAAGAGACTCTGAGCTAACAATGTGTCACACTTGAAGATGCTTTTTATTATCTGAGAGTATGGCAGGCCATGCGAAGACACTCCTCCAGTGCAGGCCAGTTGTTAGAATTTGCTGTAAGTGTGAAATGTTTTTTCTGGAAAACTGATGTTTTGTGACTCACAAATATTAGAAATTTTTCTGTATGAGAAAAGCAGTGTGAAGGTTTTTAAAAACAGTATCCCAGACTTTCATAATTATCCTAATATGCTTTGTTTCTCTTATCAGATATAGAAAAATTATTCTTCCTGAGTGACTCATTCTAAGGTCCTAACAATTAGCACCAGTTGATAACGTATCAAGTAGCTTAGAATTTTTGTATTTTTGTATTTACATGGGTTCATAAAGACGTATTGTAGGGAATGGACTCATGATGCACCTGTTGAGGCTGACAAGTCTTACAATCTCTAAACAGCAAACTGGAAATTCATACAAACCAAGTGTGTAGTTCTGGGCCAAATCTAAAGACTGGAGAACTAAGATTACCAAACTAAAGCAAACATCCACATGCTAGTGGCACAGACAGAGCTCCAACTTCAGCTCCATCCTCAGGGAAAAAGAAGACAATAGTCTTCCCAGCTGAAAGAAGTTGGGTGACAGCACTTTTCTGTTGTTCTTGGGAGGGCCAGACTTTTGCTCTACTCAGGCTTTGCACTGCTTCGATGCGGCCCATGCACAGCGAGGAGATAAACTCTGCTTTCAGTCTACAGACTCAAATGTTGATCTCAACTTAAAACACCCTCCATGGCACTCCTAGAATAGTGTCCAACCAATGTTTGTGCACCTCTCAAGGAAACACATAAAATAACCTATCCCAGGTATTTATTTTCATTACTTCAGAAACACTACATATCAATCTGGAAATAAATAAATTATAAAAAAATCATGATTTTTTTCTTGTGCTGATTGGTATTAGATTCTGAAGCAATCTACTATCTCTCTAACTTCAGTAATTAAATGACATCCTGCCAAAGGCATCACTATTAAAATTAAGTCAAAATGTTATTAGAAAATTATAGTACTACATTTCAAAAATTCTCATTCTTTATGAAATGGTTGCATGTGCAAAATAAAAGATAGATTTATTAACAATATCTATGCCTTCTGGGAAGACATAGTACTCAACAGAATTTATGAGAGGGAGATTAAAACTTCACTTGAGTAATTACCATTTGAGAACCAGCTGGGAGAAACACTGTAGCATAGTTATGAACTGGATGACTCCGGCCACAAGACATATGTCTTAGTTACTCTTCTCTCATTGCTGGGACAAATACCCTACACTCAAAATGAAGGAAGGAA
>NDGM010984952.1:0-10452 GCA_002564305.1 Octomys mimax | reverse complement strand
CCCGGAGATTAAACCCCCAGCCCCTGTGCCTGCTTGCAGGCACTTTAATCCACTGAGCTATTTGGCAGGCCCTTAGATCTTTCTTACATGTATTTTAGAAGGATAGATAAGAATTATTTTTGAAACATTGTGACAATCTATGTGGAGATCATGATTAAACTAATAGAAGGTGATTTTGCCTTTGTATATAGGAGATTCTGTAGTTCAGAAAACAAAACAAAATATTCTACAGTTGCATTTATTTTGTTTGTAGTAATTCCTGATGTTGGAGTTGAATTAAATTTTTGATGGTATGAATACAACCCAAATATTTGAAAATTTTATGTATTCTTGCACCATATGTCATATAGAGGCTGATTAAAAATCCACCAGGTTGAATTAAACTGTTTTTCATTCTCTACTGTTCCAATAAGATATTTAAAACAGATTTTATTCTAAGAAAATGCAATATCATGAATCTGGCTTTATTAATACCTAAATATGTTATATATCTTTATAAAACCATTCACTGGTTTTGTATGATGGAAAAATATAGGAAGAATCAGACTAAAAAGACATTTTCATCTTCAGTTCTTTTTGGTAATTTTGTAAACTCACATCTCATACCTGTCTATAAAACTAAATGTATACCTTTATTAAAACTTCAATGTCTTCATTTATATTTAGAGTGGCAGCAACATAAAATTGAAACCTCAAAGTTGTGAAGGATATAGAGTCATGTTTTAATAGAGAAACTAAATTGCTCTTTCAAAGAGCCTATAAAACTGAAAAGCATTCATTATAAATGTAATAAAAACTTATGAGTCCCATTTTATTAAAACTACACCCAGTTTCATGAAGTGGCTGGATCTTTTAGAGTTACACTAGTGACACTTAATGTCTAGTAACATAGTTCATGTAAGATGTTTATTGAAAGGAGGCTGGTGATTTTTAACACAATCCCTAATAGTCATCCATTCATATAGAACCAGAGGTTTTATTTTAGTTGAGTTAGCAGCTTTTCATAATAGCACACCCAGCTCAGGTTAATGACTGTACTAAATTACTTACTGCTCTGAATGTCTTCCAAAAAGAGAGTAATAGTGAAAGATAAAGCATATGTTGTTACTAATTGGTGGGTTATATTCTATTATTAACTTCTTAACCAAGTCATAATATATAAATTAATATTGTTACATGAGGATAACTTTCATGTGATTTCCATTAGATTATTTTTCTTTCAAATATAGGAATATTTTTAATGTGCTAAATAAATTCATTTTCCTTTAGTTTTTTCTGGTTTTCAAAATGTTTATGAACTTTTGCTTATGCAATATTTGATACTATTTCACATGGCCATGAAAATATTTCCATATTACTATCATTACTTATGGTTGTTCTAGTGATAGTACTTAAAGGAGAAAATGGCAATTATGGTGAAGTGAAAGACTATCTAGTTATTTTAATTTAAAATCAAGTTTAAGTATAGGCACTTGATGTATAAACAACAGAACTGAAGTATTTGAATCAATATATATTATATATATCCTATCCTGTATTGCTTTAATCAGAAAATAAGGCAATTCTGATAAATCATGGTAGAGTAAAATGGCTTTATTGCAATTCCTTTGTTAAATGCTACCCCACAGATAAATTGAGAAATAATGAAAAACAAGGCACACAATGTAACAACACTCAAACTAGAAAATATTTGTAATCTACAGATACAGTGACTGATTCATCAGACAGATTTGAGGGGAAATTATTTGAAAAAGCTTATACGCTTTCCTAGGCATTTACTTCATTGTGTATACCTCTGAAAATGCATAAACTCTCTGTTCAAACATTCAGTAGGTTGCTTCATGAGTCAGGTGAATATTGAAGAGGTCAGAGATAAGGAAGAACGTTCTTCTCAGGAGCTTATAACCTGAAGAGATACAAGAAGGGCCTGCAACTCCTAATGTACAGTTTATGGAAATGCAGGGCCCCGCCCACAGAGTAGGGCTGCTTATGAAAGATGACGACTGGGGGAAACACTTCATTTGATAGTGGCATTTGCAGAAGAGTTGAAAGGATAAGATTTCAGTAGGTAATCTACTGGACGAAGAAAATATCGATCGTAAAGGGACTAGAATGAATCAAGACAGAAATCTGCAGGGCATATGTAGGGAATAATTATGGATTTCAGTTTGATTGTACCAAGAGAGTGTGAATCACTGCTTCTTAATGAGCTACAGTTACCCAGAGTGACCTGGCACTGTCATGCTATTAGGCACTTTGAGTTCATTATCTCAATTAATCTGCACATCAGGCCTACACCGTAATAATAACTATTGGATAAGTTAGAAAAACAAGACTTGCTTAAAATCACTCAGCTAGTGAGTGGTTGAGTTAGAAAAACAAATCTAAATGTCCCTGACAGTATTCTTACTCAGTATCCCTATGCTGCATAATTTTACAGGTAGAGCACATGCCATATTTAGGACAATACTCATGTAATGCCAGTCCTTCAGCTAGTTTAACATCTGTACTGGAAGAAACGCTTTGCTTCTTTCAAAATGAGTAGAAGAAAGACCTTCTTCATATTCCAGTCTTTATTGCATTCTTATGTCCTTACAACAAGAAAAGAATACCTGGCTTCCAAGTGTCATCCCTGGAATCCTAGGGGCAAAATGATAATTAAAAGCTACACATTCTTGAA
Source organism: Octomys mimax (assembly GCA_002564305.1). Classification (NCBI taxonomy): domain Eukaryota; kingdom Metazoa; phylum Chordata; class Mammalia; order Rodentia; family Octodontidae; genus Octomys; species Octomys mimax. The sequence goes on along the minus strand of NDGM010984952.1, from coordinate 7,772 downwards.
TTTATCATGTCTATGCAATCTCCATTCCTCCATGCAATGTCATTGCTCTGCTGATTCCTATATAAAATTCATTCAATGTTTTTTTCTTCTTCCTAGTTACTGTGAGTCTGAATTTTGCCTCTAAATCCCTATTAATGTCTTGAACCTAAAAAATCTGAGATATATTTTAATTTAAAAGTGTTCATGGTATCAAGAGAAATTTTTGGAGGTGCAAAATTACTTTAAAAATTTGAAACTACAATTTCAGTATTTGGAATTAGAACAATTTATCATCTGATTGAACCTTAAGAGGACCAAGTAAACACACAGGAGGCTATTTGACTTCTGCCAGATTTTAAAATCTGGTTGTTTTTCCTGTTCTAGCTGATTTTACTTTATGGCTTATAAGAATTAGTGCTTATAATTATGAATTCTTTTTGTTTTTCTATCTGATAACAGGTTTGAGTTTTGTCTGTCAAAGCTCAATTTTATGGTTATCATTGCCTTATTAAAATATGTGGAGATTTCATCAGATTATCAGCTATATTATGATATTACTTTTGAATTGTTTTCCTATTAGCACTTGGTTCATTTTCAAGTCAGTTGGTTAGCTTATTTGATCTTTGTAAGAGTTATCTTATATTCTCAATATTCTTTATGAGGGATGCCTTTTAGTCTCAATGTTTTCTGTGTTTTCAGGGCCACAGGTTATGTAAAATAGTACTCTCTTTTTGTCTTTATGCATTTTAGAGAATTCAAGAGAATTTATGGAAATTTAAGGGATATATTAAAAGTTTAATTTTGTTTTTAATTAACACAGAATACACTTAGGGAGCACAGTGGGATTGGTGTATGTATATGACATGTACTTCTCACATATGGATAGTTAACATTTCTCTTTCAGTACTGATATCTATGTAGAGGGGCCAGGGAGATGGCTCAGTAGAATAAGCACTTGCCTGGCAAGTACAAGAGTGTGAGTTCAATCTCCGGTTCCACCCCCCACCCCAAAAGTAGAAAAACTTCCAGCTATTCTAGTTCCTTATAAGATGCATAATAGATTACTATTAACAGCAGTTGTACAACTATGCTGTAGAAAAATACAATTTGTTCCTCCTGTCTGTACCCTAATGCCCACACTCTTTCCATGTTGCTTGCCTTCTTCCCTGAGTATCCTCAAGTGACCTACAGTTTATTCTCTATGTCTATGCTTTCTCCATTTGGGTGAGCACATGTGCTGATATCATTCTGTAGTTGCCTCATTCATTTAACATAAATTCTTCCAGTTCCATGGAGTTTTAGGATAGGTTTTTAATGGGGGAAAACTAGTTAAATTTCACATCAACCTCTGTAAGTGTAAAATAACTTCTGAAATATTAAGAACTATGAAAGCCAGTGAATGAGTTTTGTGTGTACTATCAAGGAGAAGTGTCTATAATATATCGTCAAAATATAAAATGTAAAACTAAAAATAGTGTGAGAACATTTATAGATTTATAAACCAACATATTGCAAAGAAAAATTTTAAAAGATTTCCAGAAGCATTTAGAATGGTTTCTTCTTGTGATAGATACTTGGAAAAATGAGGAGGATTTATGCTTTCATACAGTATTTTTCTGACTTGTTTAATTTTTGTGTTTTCTTTTGTATCCTTTTTACAGTAAGCATTTATTATTTTTATAAGTAAAACATTTCATCTATTTTTTTGCATTTTAAGGAATGGTCTACAGGGTGTTCGAGTCTCACTACTAGATCAGACTTATAGTGATCCACGTATTTACAGCCTCCCAAGAGCTGGGATTGCAGGCTTGTGCCACCATACCCAGTCTCAGTTGCCATCTCAGCACGCCCCAGGGGGTGGGGCAAGCAGGGCAACCCCAGGGATGAAACCCCTGGTCCCTGGGCCTGCTTACAGGCGCTTTAATCTGCTGTACTATTTGGCTGGCCCAGCAAAACATTTTAAAACAAGTTTCCATTTACTTAGAAAACAAGAGACTATTTTGGCACCTTCTATGACTTTTCTTGAATGCAAATTCATAATCTTGTTTACAATGATTGCAATAAAGTTTTAGGGATAATAGCACACATCATGCTGAATGAGGCTCTTCATTGAACCTTTTTCCTTTAGATTGATTTTATAATTTGTGAAAATGAAGAGCAGAACTGTGCTTCTGCTTGCTTGGTACTATGTAAAAAACGCCATAAAGCATTTTGTTCCTGTGTGGGAAAACATAGTGTTTTATATCATTCAAAAGATTGTCTTGATTACTTAGTTTTCCTAAGGCCAGAAATAAACTTGTTTAAAATTAATTTTTACATTTTCATCACTTTATTAACATTACCAAAATAAATGTCTCAATTTATGTTGACCCAAAATAAACAGTGTGTGTTTATCTGAATGACTTTTCCTTTCTTGTGGTATCAGGGGTTGAACTCAGGATCCTGCGCTTGCCAGGCAAGTGCTTATTCAACTGAGTTATATCCCAAGCCCCTATGAATGAGTTTCATAATTTAATCAAAAGTTAGATCATTTATCAAAAGTTAGATCATAGAGTTCTAGAAATAATATGGATTTTGGAAGTACCCATACTTGTGAAAACGAATTCACAGATGAAATTTAGATGAAAATTAATGAGATACATGTAAAGTATGCAGAAGAATTTAGTCCATTTTAAGCATTCATTGAACACATTTGTATATGTTGTTTTTGCAAATAAAAGTTTCTTTGAATAGAGTTTATATACAGTAAAAATTAATGTGACAGTCCATAAGTGGTATGATTGAAATTTTACACCAAATTTTTTCCCTTTTCCTTTGAATATATTTCCTCACTAGTATTACATATCATATTCATCAGCCTGTCTCATTTTTATTCCTTGCAACTTTATGCTTTTATGAAATTAGTCCTCAGAAGCAACTGATAATGTCATTTCAGTTTGTACTGAGATCATAGAAACTGGCATTAGTTGAAATAGAAGTGATAAGATTGGAGAAAATATTATTTCTAGTCTCTCATCTGTCTTCCAAAGATGTTAATGGGATTTAGGTTTCCACTGTCCTTTTAACTTTAAATTTAAGTAACTTTAGTTTAAATAGTACTAATTCAGTGGATTTAAAATCTTCATACTTCTATGTAAGTATAAATGGAAATAAAGAATCCATTACTTGTACCTCTATCACACGTTACAATGTAAGTTTTATGTAAGGCATATTACCTCTTTAAAAACAATTATATTAGTAATACATTGAACAATGGATATTTTAGGTGTTATTTTAAAATAGTTTAGCTTTTTTCTGACAGTTCATTGAAATACATTATTTGAAGTTTGTTATACCTAAAAAAATATAGGTAACATTTCTACTTATGGAAAATAATGTGAAAATTATGCATAAAAATGTTTCGCTAAAAGTTTTTAAGCCTTATTTTAACCTTCGTTCCTTGTATAAAGTACTATAAAGGTTGATTCTGGGTAGCGGCATAACCAGATAGGTTGAGATGTTTCATTTGTAGTATAAAGTTGGAAATAATTGTAAATCTGCCTTCCCCAAAGAGTTGAGAAAATAAATTTTAAAAGAAATATTACAAAATAATTACTACATTTTAAGCATTACTCTTAGAAACAAGGGCTGTTAATGTGAATTCCTTGTATTGTGAAGAAATTAAAAACTGTCCAATTACTTTGTTTTGTTTTGTTTTTTGTATTTTTCAGGGAAGGGTCTACAGGGTATTCAGGGTCTACTACTAGATCGGACTCATAGTGATCCATCTGTTTACAGCCTCGTAAGAGCTGGGATTACAGGCGCATGCCAGCACACCCAGTCTAACACTGTCTAATTACTAACTTTTGCTGCATCCTTGCTGTGTGTTTTCATTGGCTCAGGCAGTGGCTATACTGATAAATATGATGAGGTTCACACATAGATGAAGATTGAGGTCATTGAAAGCTAGCCAGAGGTAAAAGCACATGGTTACAGTGCATAGCAGTAAATGTCCTGAACAGATGTGGCGATATGAGGGAAGGATTGATTCTGCTGGCAATGGCCTATTTTTCCCAATGGCTACACTGTGGGACTGTCGCTCTAGCCAGAATGCAGATTAAATAATGAGAAGAGGAAACACGTGTAGCCCCAGTAAGCCATGATATAAACAATATCAAAAAAGATAACAATTATGTTGTCAATAAATACTGTTATCTAAATTAACTAGAATCTCTGTGTTGTACCAATTAGAACAGTTACCAGAAGGTCCTCTTTTGATCATTATGTTTTTGCTCCCTAAAACAAGGAGGAGTATTTTAGTCTGCCCTAACAGTGTCTTTGTCAGCATCTCTGCCTTTGGTGGGTTATATTGAGAATGACTTCCCTCCCTAACCCAAATAATCACTCTTGGAGATCTAAAATGTGAGTAAAGTGATAGTTATGCTTTCAGTGAAATCTTTGGGATAGGTGTTCAGTAGTTGATTTATTTAATTATTTCTTTTAATGTATTTTAGGACAGGTCTGCAGGGTCTACAGGGTCTCATCCCACAGATTGGACTCTTAGTGATCCTCCTGTTCTTAGCCTCCCAAGCACTGGGATTATAGGTGCGTGCCACTACGCCCAGTTCAATCACTATTTCAGTGTGCCCCAGGGGCGAGGCTGGCACAGCACACCAGGAATCGAACCCCAGCTGTGGCACTCTGCCTAAGCAGGCATTTTAGTCCACTGAGCTATCTGGCTGGCCCAGTTCTGTTTTGAAGACTGTTCTACCTCCGTGCTCCTGTGGTGCTTGACATCAAACAACATTGGATTGCTCACTTTGCAGACCAAGTATAAATGTAGGGAGGGCACTAGCATAAAGAAATAACAATTTTTTGAAAGAAATTTACATATTACATATTTTTAAAATTATAGCAGATAAAGAATTTATTGCCATTCCACATATATAATTTTTTACCTAAAAATATATGGTCTTAGTGTTCAATAATGAAAAGGGAAATAATCCCTCTTCCTGGGGGAATCTGATTGGAGTTGATGAGGTTTATAAAAATTCATTGGTGTATCTTGCTTTTGTTGACTTCTGAGTAAGCCTAAGAGAAAATCACTTCTTCCTGGGTACATAATTGATCAGCCAAACTGTAGGTGACGATAAGTAAAGGTGCCATCCATCACTCTAACAGAGCCTCTTTTCCTCTCCTCTTTTGTTAATGATTTCCCCTTACCTTTCTGTGCTACATAGTTTCTGGTTGCTTGTAGAAATATAACCAAATAATCTTCTTTTGCAGCAATTTGGCATTAAGGTAGAATGGCAGAGAAGAGATGTGTAAAGAAAGAATGTGAATTGCCCATTTAAAATATGTTTTCTCACTGAGGGAAGATCAAGTTGTTTGGCTGGACTAAATTTCTATAGGCACTAACTAACCTCAAGAAATGTTTAAGAGTAGGAAATAATAGTGTAGTCTTACCTGAGGACACGAATTGGGCTGCGGACCTAAAGCACTTCTAAGTCTTGAGGAAAGAATATAGTTGTATTTACTTTTGGGAGTTTTGCCTTGAGGTTGCATTAAAGTCAATTTCAGGCAAAGCACTGTTTAAAATTAAAAGCATGTTGGCTTGGGGTGTGTGTGTGTGTGTGTGTGTGTGTGTGTGTGTTTGAATAGCAGCATTTTACCTTTCTGCAGATTTTAACTATATTTCAGGAAATATTCTGTCAGCAATGTGACTGTGACATAACGAATGCATTTCACATGGGTTAATGGAATTTAAATAGCTCTGTGAGGCGAAGTAAAATAGCTGATCTACTTGTGCTTGGCTTTGCTGCTTATAATTTGAAGATGGGATACTGCAAAAAATGTTTTAAAAAATCATTCAAAATGTAAACAGTGTTCTGTAAATTGTGTTAAATCATACAACTGCTTTAGATTCAGGACTTGAAAGGCTGTTCAGTCCCTAGAAAAGTTATAAGCAAGGCAGTTTACTGTTCTTGCTTCCCACTCTGACTGCCTTTGTGATGTTCCTTATCTGTCACTTTAGATATGCAGGGGTCAGTCCACTTCTCCTGCTTGAGGCTTGCTTGAAGGAACATTACTAACATTATTGATGTTCGCTAGTACCAGGCTTTTATTAGATGTTTTACATATGTTCTCATTTAAATGACTGTCAGACTTCTGACACTGGCTCCTCTTCCCCAGCTCTGAACTCCATTTATTTAAAACTACTTCTAAGGATGGCTGTAGAATTCATTTACAGCATGTGGTGATACATGGAAATATCTATTTTCACACCTACATTTACATGTAAATATTATTAATCCTGTGTAATGCAGACAAATGGTATGTCTGTTCTGTTAAAGAGTGTGGTTTCTGAAGCCAGGCTACTTGAGGAAACCCAGATTCATGGGTCAGTTTATGTTAACTGAGTGGATTAGGAGACTCCTGGAGAAGGATTGGACTATGGGGGCACTGTTCTCACCAGTGCATTGGTCCACAGATATTCATAGCTGACTATGCTGATAGGACATATGGGCGAGAGGGACGAGGTGGCTGAGTGGTGGCAGTGCCTTTAGAGGGTGTGCTTGTCTCCCACTCTGCTTCCTGGCTACTGTGGGGCAAGCACCTTCACTTGGCCATGGCCATGCACCGGGATGTTTCTACCCTAGAGCAGGCCAATCACATACTGGAGCCAGGAGCCCGGTGTAAACTCTCCTCCCTTACTGTGTGCTGTAGGGTACTTTGTCCTGGAGACAGGAAAAATGTGCAGTTCTAGAGGTTGTTCCTGCCCAAGGTCACATATTAATAGTGATATAGATATGTAGATATATTACAATATATAAAATATATATGATTATATATGTAATTTGAACTTTGTTGAAGTGCTTTCAACCATATACCTTATTTTTCTCTTTGTTTTGCTGATATGGAGGAATAAGGAATAGGATATTTACCTCATTTCACATACATGCATGCATGCGCACACACACACACAAGCATACACAAATTTTTTTCTAAGAAAAAATTTAACTTTTGGCAAGCCTAAAATTATACTTGATGATAGATGAGGAAGCTGTATAATCCAAATTTGGTGGTTTGGTAAGGCTATATTTAATTTAAAACTAAAGCCTAAAGCACTGGTAGAATCAAAGAAAATCTTGTTTTTGCTTAGGTGTCATTGCTTACCTTGAGCATGAAAAATATAGCAAGTAGTTAGAAAGCTTAGAGGAATAAAAAATAATAACTGTCATGCTGCCTTAGAAATAAAAGGAAATGATAAAGCATACAGCTACCAGCTCAGTGATCAGTGATTTTAGCTATTGGCTAGACATTTAATTTAGTGTAAAAAATGGTGTAAGACAATGTTTTGAAATGTGTATCTACAGACAGCTTTTTAAAAATTGTTTTGATATAATGGCAACTGCCCACATTAATTTCCACTAGTGAAACATCTGAGATCATCTCATCAACATACATATTAGCATCACTCCCTCCACACATACTTAAAGTTGCCATATAAGCCAAACTTTAGTTACAATACTTGCAGAAATTTAGTGTCAAGGTTAATCTGTGAAACAGTTTGTTTGCAAGCATTTAGACTAGGACAGGCATCTTTTGTTCTTAAAAGATGCACTAAGTCTTTCTTGTACCTCCAGGCTCTGCAGTTCTTCAGCTCTGGGGTAGATCAGAGATGCAGAAATCACCTTACACCAAGTTACTTCAGGATCATAAAAGCTATGAAGGTTGGCAATTCTTTGAAATTTTTCTGTAGAGAAGATATCATCCTATTCTCTTCACTTTATTTTGTCCTGATTCTTTTTTTT